>JAVTVY010049854.1:0-24905 GCA_036873755.1 Hanleya hanleyi | reverse complement strand
TGTTTCACAAATTGAAATGAGAGGAAAATGAAAGATTGTCTTTCCTTTTGCTTATTTCTATGCCACCTGTGAGAACACTTGCCCACCAGAAAGGGCAGACAAATGAAAAGTGAATAAGGAATAGTTGAAGTGAACGCTTAAGTAAAATATGGACATTAACTGCTGCATCTTCAGCTATCCAAGAATAACTTTCAGTTTGGCCAGCCGAAATGCCAGCTGTTTAATGCTCGCCTAGATATATGCATGCCCGATAAAGGCAGTAAACAACAAAGTATGCAGTATAGGTAGGTATTGTACAAGAAAATTTTAGGTGCTCAGATGCAATCAGGTCAACACCTGGTGGTTTTATAATTTTAATTACAATGACAATCTCATCCACTAAATCAACTATCTGATGTTTAGGTATTCCATTGAGTTTCCTCGTGGGTAAGGTTTCTCAATTTTTCGAGAATAGCGAGCAAGATCTTTTATAACGTGTGTAACCAGCGGCTATGGGCAACTAGAGATCTTGTCTTGTCGGCAGGCATCATTGAAAATAGCTGACCATTTCTCTCTTGCAGGAAAGTAAGAGAGAACCCGGGGCTAGGGACCGTATGAACCCATGTACTTCAAGATCCTCATGGTACTCATATGAACAGTCACAATCAAAGCGTGACTGAGATACATCTTTTTTTTTTTTTTTAGATGACTCTATAACGAATATTATGGATTAAGAATACTGATCAGCGATACGGATTTGATATTTTTTGGAACATCATGATGTCTTGCCGGCATCATTGAAAACTGTTGACCGCTTCTCTCTTGCAGGAAACAAGCCTATGTTTATGTATACTATGATTGTCTTTTAAATTTGGTGCTAATACTGTTATGTGGAAAATGGAATAGGTCTTTGGATTATGGACGCGGATATTCTCTAATGGACGACGGCTGGATTATGAATGACGGACTAGACGCTTGTAATTGTAACCTATATTTACATTTACTAGTCTTATTGTTTGTGTTAATATTATTCTTGTCGGGGGAAGTTTTTAATGACGACGACTGAATATTACAGGCCGAACAGGATGTATTTATCATTATTCACCGAATTGAGAATTTCACTAAATTGATACGGCTAGGGGCCGTATGAATCCATGTACTTCAAGATCCTCATGGTGTTCATATGAACAGTCACAACCAAAGCGTGACTGAGATACATCATTCTCTAGATGACGACTTTACAACGATTATTATGGATTAAGAATACTGATCAGCGATACGGATTTTATATTTTTGGAACATCATGATGTTTTGTAGGTATCATTGAAAACTGTTGACCGCTTCTCTCTTGCAGGAAACTAGCCTATGTTTATGTATACTATGATTGTCATTTTGAATTTGGTGCTAATACTGTTATATGGAATATGGAATAGGTATTTGGATTATGGACGCGGATATTCTTTAATTACAAGCGTCTGGTCCGTCATTCATAATTCAGCCGTCGTCCATTAGAGAATATCCGCGTCCATAATCCAAAGACCTATTCCATATTCCATATAACAGTAAATGGACTTCATGGACGACGGCTGAATTATGAATGACGGACTAGACGCTTGTAATTCCACATATTCTCCATAAATGTGGCTGCTAAGCGAGTCTATTTACATGATTATCTGTTTACTGCATACCAAAATGAGAAGTAATCTTTAGTTTCTTAGTTAGTTTATTTGCCATCTTGTCTGCAATAATTTTACTTTCATTTCGCCGGTTAAACCCTAATGCATATATAATCTGAACTTTGGTTCTACGCTTTATATCACAGAGGGTCTTTGTCGAAGCTTATCATTATTTGCCCACATCATATGCGCATATTTGGAACAACTGAACAGGCCACGTACAACCATTCCATCATAGTATTACATGTATTACAAGTCCAACTACAATGACTAGAGAATGGTCACAATGGTTGGTGCATTGGTAAAAATTCGAAATTTTTTCAGAGCAGTGCAGATCAGGCGAATCAGATTGATTATTGAGTATTCCTTTCGACGGTTGGTGAATCTCCGAACGATTGCTTGTTTTCTTGATCTTTGGTCGACAAATAATGCACCATTTCTATTGAACTGCCATTAATCTAAGCAAATATCTGGAAACGCCAATTCGAATGGAGAACATGTTTTCACCTGATAAAGTGACGCTGGTACGTATCAACAACTGTCCAAGTGAAAGGTGATCCAAGATACTATAGCTCAGCTCATCACAGAGTACGACCATACCCGACCAAAAGATATTGATGATCTCAGATTTCAATTAAAGCCACCGATAATATAAGCATTAGCAGTGTCATAGTCATCGACAATTGTATATATTTCTTCGAGGTAGTTTGTAAATGTATTGAAGTTATCCTGAATATTCACAGCCAAATTTAGATGAATAATCAAGCATGAGATATTCTCAGATTTCGTGAGAAGGGGATCATCATTTGTCTTAAAGTTCACAGTACCACCGATTGACTTTCTCTATAAGACCTCAATCCAAATCCATACTCCGTATCCATTACAAGCGTCTAGTCCGTCATTCATAATCCAGCCGTCGTCCATTAGAGAATATCCGCGTCCATAATCCAAAGATCTATCCATTTTCCATATAACAGTATTAGCACCAAATTCAAAAAGACAATCATAGTATACAAAAACATAGGCTTGTTTCCTGCAAGAGAGAAACGGTCAACAGTTTTCACTGATGCCGGCAAGACATCATGATGTTCCAAAAATATCAAATCCGTATCGCTGATCAGTATTCTTAATCCATAATATTCGTTGTAAAGTCGTCATCTAAAGAATGATGTATCTCAGTCACGCTTTGATTGTGACTGTTCATATGAGTATCATGAGGTTCTTGAAGTACATGGGTTCATACGGCCCCTAGCCCCGGGTTAAGCGGAATTAGACACAAGTTACGAAACGTAGCGCCATAGATCTTGCATCACGTCCATAACACCAATGTTCCCACAGAAAGCAAATATCAGTTTTCACACAGGTCATGTGTACTTTAAGCACTAGATTTAGCATCCTCTCTAACAGTTGTAAGTTACAGTCCTGTGTCTGTTCATTATACCTAACCCTTCTTTGGTAATGGGACACATCAGTAGTTCAGTGATTCATATTTCATTCAATCATCAATGTTTGGCAACATAATTTAATTGGAATAATCAGTGCGGATGATCAAGGTGAAGCAACTCGTGAATTCTGTACACATGAGGCTCTATAGGAGAATCCTAGACGATATACCTGAAATAGGTGCTTTTTCAAAGTTTGTGTATTCTATCTGAGAAATGCTGTTCTAAATCCTCGAGGATCGTGATTTTGCATTTAATTTTCATCTCTTCCTATCAGGGGATGCTAATTAATGGAGGATAATGCTAGATATCACAGCGGTGTAATTACTAAAAATAACTCGAAAAACACCCCCTCCCCCTCCACATGCTCGTGAGTACGGTCCGTCGGGAGGGACGTTATGTTCCGCAATGTGCTGTAATTATATGAAACAGATGAACATGGACAAAGATTTCAGTCGGATATAAGTTTACGTTGAATCTCCTGATCAGTCAGTAATTTTACTTAGATTCGCAGGCTAAAATTTCACAAATTCACTTCTGTTTTAGCCCTCAGCGTTCTGCAAATCACTTAAGACTGATGGAGTTATCTCCCTTGATAAGCCTGTGATTATGTCACTTTCTTCCTTGATTGTCCAACAGGACGTGGTACACAGTGACATATATGGGGAATATATTTGAAAGATAATTTAGCGCATTGGGGCTTATATAGTGTAGATGTCAAATTCCACTGATTCCAAAGATGGGAGTAGGTTACAGAATTAGCTGCAAAATATTTATTCTTTGGAGCTTGGCTATAATATTACCCTCAGTACTGCTTCCGGAATTACCCTATCTGTGGTGTCAAGTGTTTCAAAATTTTCCTTCCTTTAGGTTAAAATGAAGTAAATGATGTCACTTCCGGGAAAGGCCGATGTTCGTGGTAAGAATATCCCGCATTAAATGCTCAGATGTGAAAAAATTGTGACAGTTGCGACCCTGTGTTCTGTGCAGGACACAATCAAACGACGATCATTTATGAGGCTATCGTTTGCTGATTAAAAGATCGGAATATCGGGACTGATCTCAGAGAAATAACGTAAACTGTTGTCCCACTTTCCAAAATTGAAAAAAAAGTTAAATATTCTTTAACTTATCTATTTCTTCATCAAAATACGATAATTATCTTTCATATTAGAAGTGTTAGGTGTGGTATGATTGCACATTGAACCAAAGTGATTTTTCAATCTGTGTATGCGAGTCATTGTGGAAAATAAAATCAAAGGTATTTTTATATTAGTTTGGTCACGAATCAATGTCGTTACATTTGAACTGTTTCACTTAATCAGCATATGACATATATTTGCAATCGTCCTGCCATCATTTCCAGTTAACACGATGGGAATATCTGGTATAGTGTCGGAGATATAAGGCAAACTGTTGCCCCACCCACCCAAATTCCAATAATTCTCAATTTTAAATACACATTCATGAGCTTTATATTTTGCTTTAAAAAGAAATAAACTATGTATCAAATTACTTGTATTCGATAAGGTATGATTGAAGAAATAAACACTCTTACCCGAGCGTTCTGTCTTATTCACAGATGTAAGAAATATGATAGAAATATTTGATTGTTTTCTTGGTTACTTCGAAGAATCACAATGAGTTGACATATCGACCGAACCACATTTGCCGAACATAAACGCCAACCAATGTGGTCTACTGTGGAGGAATGACGTCAAGTGTGCCCTCGAAGCCACACCCCTAAAACTGTTCAAACGAAAACTACAAAGCGTGGTCGAAACACAGAAGAACTGTACTTTATCTTTCGTGGACCAGTAGTATGAGGATGCCTTTTTTATCGAAATTTTATGTTTAATCTGAAAATAAAATCACCCACAGCAATTATTTGGGTATCAATCTAACAGCAAAAGTAATAATTCTCAAATTGTCCTCACAATAGTCTTGAGATATTGTCCAAGACTTGTCTACATATATTTATCCGCAAAATAGATGTTAAAAATAATTTTTTGGGTAAAATAAATATATATAAGCTATCGCATGAGACTAATTCTGGGTTCATTATTAGCCAGTTTCCAAACTCCCTTCTTCAAGCTATGTGAATCATTATAGATACAACAAAACAGGTTGTTACAAACATCTGGTTTTGATCTACAGTCTCCAGGTAGAGGTATTTCTCTCTAAATCGATTTTCCTCTAACCCTAAGATATCACGTTATATTCGTAGGAAATTGTCAGTCATAGTGAAGCAGGGCTAGACGAAACTCGAGTTGAAATGTTCTCCTGTATTCTTCTTCAATATTCTGGTCCCAATTTCTTTTGTTCCATTTTCCAAAATTTGTAGCATTAATTCTTATTGTCTCAAAAAGTTTGTCACTGTCGATAGTTCGAGCGATCAAGATAAATTGAATAGAATGATGTATACCAAATACTCAAAGTTGTAAACATGCGCATGTTCAAAGTGGATGGCCTTAATTTACTAATTCGCTGACAATACTCATCAGTATTGCTGTTACTGGTACACTTTTATGTGGTTTTTTTGACTGTGTGTCGGTTTTTTACAAGTTAAAAAAATAATAGCCTAGATAACACATGGCAGCTAATGTATCATACCAGTAATGGGACAATACTAACAGTTAATTTGCAAATGGTTGCATGTCACAATCTTAGATGGGACAATAGCACGTGCTTACTGTTCCAAGTAGCATACTGTTTGTGCTATTGTCTCATTCCGGCAGTTGTACATGTTTGAAATTGCAATAGGGTAATATTTACATAATTTCTCTGACACTGGTTCAGATATTCCGGAATATGGTAGACATTGCGACCGTTTTTTCACGTTTCACCAACATTTATTTAAGTTTTCTGCTTCGAAAGGATGTGAAGGAAAGCTATCTGCTCATTTGTTGATCAGATTAAATCCTGTTGGTATGTACTTGATATGTGAGTATGCCTTGGCCCTGGCAAGAAAAAAGAAAGAATCGTGCCACCGCCAGCCATATTTATACACCTCGGCACAGTCGCCAGAAATGGGATGGGTGTGACCAATATGTCAGTTGGGTATAAAACACATCTATAGATAGATAACATTTTTGTCTGACTGGTCCTCTGAACAAGCAGTATGGTTCCGCGCTAATTACCGGTCACTGAGAGTGCTTCTCAGAACGCTCACCCTTTCGAGCAATGTTTCAGCATTAGCCACTCACGGATTATGTTGGAATCATGCTTCACAGTCCCTGGTAAAAACACTACTGCCCAGGAGTCCGAAACAGTGGTGGTACTGGACAGGAAAGTGTCCTACTACGCTGTGTATGAAAATGATGAAGGTTGTGGATATTGTTATTATTTCGCTGGATATGTCACAGGGTCTAATGACGCTATCCTCTGACTCCAACCGGACGGGGCATGTTATCAAACCCTTTGATCGGCTTTCTCGCCAGTCACCGACCAATGACAGCGCTTTTAAGTTAAGCGTGCCTTAGGTACAGCATGTAATATTTCGACAATCATGCTTCGCACTCTGTCTTAGCAGTCATCCAACAGGAAAATGTTTAGACCATGTATAGGCACGGTCATGACACGGGGAATATCATGCTGACCAGGCTTTCAGGGTTATACCACTGGTATGTTTAATCCCTAGTATGGGCCATTAATTCTTAAAGAGAAATGATGTTGAGATTTTATAAACTAAATAAATAAAAAACAAAAAATAAAAACGTAAGTAGAATTCATAGGCATATTCTGATTGCCGAAGTTTTTCACTCAGGAAAATTTGTTTTTGAGATAGAACGCATTCGGTGAATTCGCATGGGATATCCGGTTATGTGGCTTTTCACTCGATGTGTTTCGGAGGAACGTGTGTGCTGATCACTCGTATGTTGTTTGCTTGGCTTGGGGAGCGTGGGTGTTGCGGTATCTAATGAGACCAAACATGTATCATACTGGGGTGTTGCTGATGAGCCATTACATATCAGCCCGCTGAGATTTGGATTTGAGAGAAAAATCCGAGAGCGGGAACTATTCTGGATGCTAGAGCTTGGGTCAGTGTTTCCGTATGGTTTAAATGATAATGTCAGTGGATTCGGCAATGTTACAAACCGCCGTTCAAATATATCCAATATTACCCAGCTATTTAAACCCCATCAACGGAGACATCGCAGCCATGGTTGGAGAAAGTTTAATAGTGCGATGATTCACGATCATATTACTTTAAATTACTTAGTGGGTTTAACTAACACACCCAATAGTACACATAGCTTACGTACAGTTCTGTATGCGTTACCTCTGAGAGCTTTAAATCATATAGCCAGAGATATACAACAATCTGCGTCTTCAGGAAATATAATACCACCCAAAATCACCAAAGTATGTCAAGATATAGCGTATTTTCGGTTGTATCGTCCAGTGAACATAATCGAAACATCCCAAGGTAGGCTTTTCTTGAAATTCAACTACTTAGATAAAGGACTGGACATTATTAATTTACCTTGAATCCCGAATGATCCAGAGGTACGCAACACTGTACCAAACTATTTTAAGTTCACAGAACCTCCTTGCATTTCATATGGGTATACGAAATCTATAGCCACCAAAATATTCAATTACTCTAATGCTGTCAAGGAGTTTGACTGGAACTTATACACGTCGGGGGCTATAGTTGTGACTGTGAATCGTCGAACTTTATCTATACACCATGCAAACATGTTGTGACAGGTGACCTTGATGTGGTGAGTGATAAGGATCTAAGATTACTCCTGATGAAGGGACCTAAATATAGAGAGCCGAGAAATATAAATCTGAAGGCCGTCCAGAAGATAATCCTGTCTGCTTTGGAACAGTACGTTGACAGATATTGACAGAAGTACCCTTCCCCAAGCAAAACAAGTACTGAGAAGCCCCAATTCGCAAGAAGTTCTAGCAAATCTCCAGAGTAAATTCGTCATAGTCCCAGCAGACAAAGCTCCAAATAATATAATATTCATATGCAAATATTACTATTACCAGGTGCTGGTTGAAGAATTGAGTGTAAGCATATCGTCATCAAATACGTCTACTTACTCTCAAACTGCATTTACTCTGGAAGATTTATTTAACAATCACAAAACGTTTCTCAGGGAAAGAGGTATTTGTCTTCCAACCAAACATAACGATATACCAAAAGTATACTGGACTCCCAAAATGCATAAATCACCATGCAAAGCTAGATTCATAGCTGGTTCTAGAAGCTGCACCACCAAGCTTCTTTCAACCCTGTTGACGAGGGCCCTTCAGGAGGTAAAAACATTTTGGAAAGGTATTGCGCCACTATTTCCAAAAACTCCGGCGTTGAATGTATGTGGATATTGAAAAACTCAAAATGTCTTACGGAAGAACTTGATGCTAAAGGTCACAAACCGTACAGACATGTATCCACATGGGATTTCTCGACACTCTATACTACAATCCCTCACCAGGACCTTATTGACCACACAAGTTCATTAATAGTATCTGTGTTCAAGAAAACTGATCGTAGATATATTAATGTCGGAAGCCATAAAGTATTCTTTGGCTCCACTACATACAAGAGATATCATTCATGGGATGTTTCTTTGTGTATAGAGTTGCTTGAATTTCTCATTAAAAATATCTATATGAAATTTGGCAACACAATATATCAACAGCATATAGGTATTCCAATGGGTACTAATTATGCACCCCTAATGGCTGACCTATATCTGTTCTCTTATGAATATGACTATATGCAGGCGCTTTCAAAAACCGATCCATTCAAAGCCCGTTACTTCTCATTCACCAAACGCTACATAGACGATCTTCTCCCTGTGGATAATCGCTATATAAATGACGCATTGAAGGATATATATCCACCTTCACTGGATTTGAAAGAAACTACAGATAACCGTACAGGCACATCATATTTAGACCTATATCTCTATAAAAATGAAGCGGGCCTTGTCTCTCGTCGATTGTATGACAAAAGAGATGATTACAATTTCGACATCGTAAACTATCCCTTTCTGGACAGTAATATTCCAATGGGACCTGCATATGGCGTATACATATCACGCCTAGTAGCATTTGCTAGATCCTGTGTTAAATGTGACGAATTTTGTTGCAGAAACCTATAAAAAAGGGCTACACCATCAAGCGCCTCCACTCAAAGTTTCTCAAATTTGGCGATATGTTTCGCACGCTGATAGCAAAATACGAGAGTAGCGTGCAAGATCTATGGCGTCACGTTTCGTAACTTGCGTCTAATTCCGCTTAACCCGGGGCTAGGGGCCGTATGAACCCATGTACTTCAAGATCCTCATGGTGCTCATATGAACAGGCACAATCAAAGCGTGACTGAGATACATCATTCTTTAGATGACGACTTTACAACGAATATTATGGATTAAGAATACTGATCAGCGATACGGATTTGACATTTTTGGAGCATCATGATGTCTTGCCGGCATCAGTGAAAACTGTTGACCGCTTCTCTCTTGCAGCAAACAAGCCTATGTTTATGTATAGTATGACTGTCCTTTTCAATTTGGTGCTAATACTGTTATATGGAATATGGAATAGGTATTTGGATTATGGACGCGGATATTCTCTAATGGACGACGGCTGAATTATGAATGACGGACCAGACGCTTGTAATTGGTAACAAAGCCGTGGTGGTCTTCATCCAACCTTTAAATATGCATTGTCGTTTGTTTACTTAAGGGCAGTATCACTAGAGTAATACGGTTTACCCCTCAAGCTAAAGTCATTTATTCTGTTTTACGCGCCCCGCTGGAGTTTGCTGGTAAGAGTAGCCTCCCTTGTGTTATCTTTCGGACTGCCTCCAAATGAGGGAATTACATTGGCAGAACTTTGCGCCTATCCTGGAGCCCTTGAATTCACTGGTCTCTCTCAGCAGGATTTTTTGGAAATCGCACATGATTTATTCGCATTCCCGTTTCCCTCCCGTCCACCCAGAACACAGACCATGAGCTATACTTGAAGTTACCCGGTAAGCTGAAATATTAGTTATCTAATGAGGATTGAAATGCATGCATAGGTGTAAAATATTTGCATATACGTATACTTGCTCAAGAGAATAAATGCTGCTCTTAAGTTTTTAGCTATCAAGAGCAAATGCTGGAACTAGGAAGGAATCTACTGGGTTAATTATTAGGCCAGTCCCGGGATAGAACTCTTCAGCTATGAAAGGCGCCTAACAATTAACGGCAATGTGTTCCCCGAGGGACGTGGGTGTGCTAATCAGTCTATGTTGTCACCCCTCCTTGGGGAGCGTGGGTGCCAAGGTATCTAATTAGACCAAACGTGTATACGGGGGGGGGGGGGGCTGCTTACATAGCCGAGGGTCATCACTGAATTATATATCAGCCCACTGGGATTGGGTACAACAACGTGTAACTTAGCAAAACAAGCTGTGGCCGTCTTCGTCCAAACCTCTAAGTATGCATTGTTGTGAAGGGCATTATCACTAGAATATATTAGATTATCATTTGTAAGACCCATCCCTCTTATAATCTTGAATGTGACTTATGACTGGTAACGTTGAGTGTTGAAGGAACCTAATTATAGAGAGCCGAGAAGAATAAGCTTGAAGGCTGACCTGAAGATAGTCCTGACTGCACTGCAACAGTACGTTAGTGAGTGGTCAAAGCGAGAAAACGTTGAACCTACAAAACTCGCTGGTTGTCTGGATCACACCAAGAGCCAGATCGTTGAAACAATCCACCATATTGACAGAATTATCCTTCCACAAACAAAACAAGTACTGAGAAATCTCAATTTGCTAGAAGTTCTACCAAATCTCCAGAATAAATTCGTCGTGATCCCTGCAGACAAAGCTCCAAATAATATACCATTCATTCGTAAATATTGCTATTATCAGATGCTGGTTAAGGAATTGAATCTAAGCACATCATCATCAAATACGTCTGCGAATATGCATAAAACACCATGCAAATTTAGATTCATAGCTATGTCTAGAAGCTGCACTACCATGCTTCCTTCAACCCTGTTGACGAGGGCCCTTCAGGAAGTAAAAGCATTTTCGCAAAAGTGTTGCGCCACTATTTGTAAACATTATGGCGTTGAATGTATGTGGATATTGTAAAATTCAAAATGTCTGAAGAACTGGATGCGAAAGGACACACGGTACAGATATGTATCCACATGGTACTTCTCGATCAATACAATACTTTATCATGTCATGATTGACCGACTTCGTTCATTGATTGTATCGGTGCTCAAGAAAATTGATCATCGATATATAAATGTCAGAGGCCATAAAACATTCTTCAGCTCCACTAAATTCAGGGGATATCATTCATGGGATGCTTCTTTGTTTATATACTTGCTTGAGTATCTCATTAATAATATGTATACGGTATATGAAATTTGGCAGCACAGTACAGGTATTCCAATGGGTACTAATTACTAATTTTAGTCGACTTGTTCCTGTTCTTTTATGAATATTCGTTTTACGTTGCCGAAAAAGTGGGTATATGTATTTTAATAGCATGTTTGTTATTGGTCTAATCTGCCTAAACTGTATAATATATCAATCATTAATAATAGCAGTGTTATATATTATCAAACTTTGTTCCACTATCTCAACTGCATGATGTCACATGGCCCCGTTTGAAAAAATGAAGTAGGTGTATTTTTTTGTTATATTTCGCTTATTGATGAACCAATCTATATAAATATGATAAAATATTGTTCATTGTATTTTATTCAACATTTATGGCATTGTCATATACAACCAAGATTGATTTTTGTATATTAACCTAGTATGACATAATTGAGGGCCCGTATCCAAATGTCAGCTTGTAAAATCAACACTCCTTTCCAAAATCGGGGTACGTGTAAGTGTACTGCTATATCCTTCTTACTGATTCAAATATGTCTAAACATCGTCATATATTGCTCAATATTATTTAGGAGTGTTTTTATTTAGTACATTTGGTTTTGTCTTTCATCCGTATGGTATAATTGCGGGTTGAATTAAAAAATCTGATGAACAATGCTACTCCGTCTTGAAAAAGGGGTTATGTGTAAATGACTCGCCACAAATCATTTGGGATGTCTAAATTGTATCATTTATTACCCAGCAGTTGAAAGCAAAGTTATAGGATTGTCGTTTTCCAAATCTATGACGCCGTCTGGGGATAATATTCAAATATCAAATCGAAAACGTACTCGCGGCTCGTAAAGAGGGTATGTTTGATTATATAGCAATTTAATGCAAACTGCACTATTCCAAAAACGATGGGTTGGCAGGGCATAGGTAATAGGATCAGCATATCTTCTTAATGAATAATTCAGTCTGTATCGATTATACCATATACCACTTAGCAAGAACTGCATCCGTTATTACCAGAGTTAGTAATTTTAGTTCAGCTGTTCATTCGCTGCCACATATGAGTTTCCTTGGAAAAATACGTTGCTCAAAATTGTGCAGCGCTTTTTTGTCAAATGAGTATGGATGAGAATTGTAATAGCTACAGAATAAGTAGTGTCAAGTGTCAATAGTAACCTTTTGCCTCAATCACGGTGTATCATCCGCTGACTGCGCATGGCTGTGATCAATCAGTCTCATCCATTTCAATACTCGGCTTCTAGTGTGAAAATTCTGTTTTTGAAATCGGCGAAAGGCGGGTACGCTGTGGGAGGGGACAAGTCTGATAATTTGAGAAGAACTGGCTCAGGCCAAGCTTAAACACTGGAAAAGGGCTAGATGTGTATTTGAGTTCGGCAAAATGCGAGAAGCGTACATCTGGCCTTAGACATGCAATCTCGGACCTTTTGCATGAAGTATGGTATAATGTGTTAAAATAAATCAGCACAACTTTCACGTATGATGAGACATTTTGATGTTCGCCTTTCTGAATAAATACATATATTCTAAGAATAGTTGCTTTGCAGCTATTACTGCTGTTTAAAGGGGATTCCAAACTACCATAATTGGTCAACACCAGATTGAGCTACTCTGTACTAAAGCTATACTGATCTGTCGCTCATGAGTGATTTTTATCGTTCCACTCATTCTGTGATTATAACCCAGCTCTTGTGCAAGGCATAATACCCCATTACCTGACTGGGAAGGTACTTCAGGTTACTATCCTAAAACTTAGCTCACCAGCTCGGCGTTGATCGCCTTCGACAGCCATGTCCGTTCTTTCCTACCTGCTATTTCGCTGATGTGGTACACTTGGATTGTTAGACTGGACTGCCACCCTGGCACCATGCAAACTTCCAAACACCATACTACCTAAATAAACAAATTGCTTATGGATACCAACTTCTAGTTTATTCAGGACGACGTTTCGATACAGGTACTAGTATCGTTCTCAAGTCAATGACATCATTTTGATTGAAATTGTAGTTTAAGGGCGGCTTCCCATACGGATTTCGCGGCCCATCAACTCAATGTTTTATTTAAATTTCACGGTACATTTCTTGGTTAATTTAAGATCTTTTGCAGCGCTAGATATTAAAATTAATAATTAAATAATGAATAACAATAACAATGAGGAAATATAAATACTAGTAGAGAAGAGTCGCTATGTACAAGTCGTTAAGTCTGTTATTGGTTTTTATACTTGAAAATATTTGTTATAATCGCGTGGATGATTCCTTTGTCTCGGTACCCCATAGTACGCACAAAGCCGTCCAGAAAAAAACTGGGAGAACCAGGGCGTCTTCAGGATTTGACATCAATAAGTAAATAATCAGTATATACAGTTCCTTGAGTAAATGTCAACAGGATGATAACAATAGTATTATACTAGGTGAGAAATTTATAATAGGACAGGTTTAGACTTATGGAGATGGCTGGATTAATTAACAAGGTGGGCTTCTTGGCATGGTGGGGTTCCTGGATTAGTAGGTCATAGGCGCTGGGGATGAATAGGCCCTGGTCTCTGTTCAGTTGTGGTTTTGATGTGGATGGCCTCCAGTAGTTTTCTGTTTTTCCAGTGCATGTGGTTTGTGGCAAGGGGTTTGGTGTTGTTCCAGTTGATTGAGTGGGTGAGGTTTTCTTTGATGTGGTCCGAAACTGCTGATTTTCCGTCTTGTTTGGTCACAGATGATTTGTGTTCTTTCATTCGTTTATTGAGGGATCTTGATGTTTCGCCGATGTAATGTTTTTTGTAACTGCACTCCAACTTGTAGATTACACCTTTTGGCTGGGGTTTGGTGGTTTGGGCTTGATTTGAGAACGATACTAGTACCTGTATCGAAACGTCGTCCTGAATAAACTAGAAGTTGTTATCCGTCAGCCATCTCCATAAGTCTAAACCTGTCCTATTATAAATTTCTCACCTAGTATAATACTATTGTTATCATCCTGTTGACATTTACTCAAGGAACTGTATACCGGTATACTGATTATTTACTTATTGATGTCATTGACATGAGAACGATACTAGTACCTGTATCGAAACGTCGTCCTGAATAAACTAGAAGTTGTCATCCATAAGCAATTTGTGTATTTATCTACTTCCCAACTTCAAAATGCCACTTAAGGAAACCATACTACCTATTAATTTGTGTTTTGTAAATGGAATACAGGTACATGGGACATCATTCGGTTAAAATACTTAAAATACAGGAACAAATCTCACTGTTACTCATACTGACCAATTCTGTATATTGGTTAATATTTAGACACACTGAATAATCATATGAATATATTTATATCCACACCGTCTTTGCGGGAGGGGGCATTTTATTCTATCAGTAATTTGGATATGGCCCCCATTTGTTGTCATCGGTTGAGGTTAAAAACAACTGCTGACACGACGTAATTCTGTGGACCTTAGTGGACTCACATCCATCAAAAATTCTATATCTGACAGTAGACCTGATCTCATACACAAAATAGAATGTATATGTACACAAATACACAACGAGGGTATAGACGCCATTTTAGCATGGGTCCCCGCGCATGTCAACATCAGAGGTAACGAAGCAGCCGGCAAAACTGCCAAAGACAGTCTTGCTAAAACTACACACGATGTGCCAATAGGATTAGGATATAAAGAACTCAACACTATCATTAGACGCAAAATAGACAGCAAGTGGCAAAAGGAATGGAACAAAGAAGAACGTGGACGGTGGTTACATAAGATCCTTGATGGAGAGAAAAGACAAGTCCAGGGATTCCAGTTAGACGATAAACGTGATGACCGCATAATCACCAGACTAAGACTAGGCAAAACCGGACTTAAATCACATCTGTCCATGCTTCTGCAAAACACCTTCCCACTCTGTACCGCATGCAACAATGTAGAAGAAACAATAGAACACGTCCTACTTGAATGCCCAAAACACTACCCACAACGCGAGGCACTTAGAAACGAATTAAAAAAACTCTACACTCCCTTAACATTACAAGCGATATTAAATCCTAAGCCCCCCATTAGAAAACAGGTATTCAAGTCCTTAATAAATTTTATCAAAACTGCTGGCTATTATTCCAGTATCTAACACTACCCCCGTGCATGCGCATCACTAACTATGTCAGCATTGGCCAAAATTTCTCTTTTGGAATAAAATATAGGCAATGTGGGCACCGGAGATACCATGTTCCGTGTGGGCCGGTTGCCACATTAGTCTCAAAAATCGGAGGCCAAGACCAATCAACATCCCTGCGACAATATTGGCCAAAATTTCTCTTTTGGAATAAAATATAGGCAATGTGGGCACCGGAGATACCATGTTCCGTGTGGGCCGGTTGCCACATTAGTCTCAAAAATCGGAGGCCAAGACCAATTAACATCCCTGTGACAATATTGGCCAAAATTTCTCTTTTGGAATAAAATATAGGCAATGTGGGCACCGGAGATACCATGTTCCGTGTGGGCCGGTAACCACATTCGTCTCTAAAACTCAAAGGCCGCTACCAATTCAACAATCAAGGAGATAAATCAGTAGCACACATCCAAGAAACAACCACGCACACGAATAATGTCACTCACAAAAATGAATACTAAATACTACACACTTTTTCATTATATACTTTCAGAAATGGAGATGAACATGATGAAGATCATCAGCATCGGTCCATAAGAACGTCCAGAACCAGAATACTCAACCCTATACCACGCCAGAGACGCTACCCCATAGATGTCACCAAACTGAACAACCAGAACACCAAATCCTAAACCACACCTACACGCTACCCATAGATGACACCGAACTAACGCCTTAACACAGTATATGATCCTTTGACTTTCACGCAATATAGGACGTAGACCTGCCGTTCTGTGCCCCTATACACACTCCAAGCAATTGTTACAGGCACAGATTTCTGGAAGAACCCACCCTGTTTCCAAGGGCGTCGTTAGGGAAGTCGAATCGAAAAACCCTGAATACGCCCATTGTTCTCCCAGTTTTTTCTGGCCGGCTTTGTGCGTACAAAGGGGTACCAAGACAAAGGAATCATCCACGCGATTACAGTGAACTCATATCTATCAGTATAACTTAACCAAAAACCAGAAAGAGACATACGAACTTGTACATAGCAATTCTTATTTACTTCTATTGATATCTCCTACTAATCTCTCATTGTTATTTATTATTTATTTATTTATTCATTTATTTAGTTATATATTTAACGATGGAAAAGATATTAAAAAAACAAAGAAATGTACCGCGAAATTCAAATAAAACATTGAGTTGATGGGCCGCGAAATCCGAATGGGAAGCGGCCCTTAAACTACAATTTCAATCAAAAACGTAATTCTGTCAAATCAGAAATGAAGTTGAGACAGATTAGACTACACGGTATATACGAATCTTCAATTACATATACACCCGTTTTTTCAGATGGTTTAGTTTCTTGTTTAATTGAGACGAGAATATTACCTCCAAGTGACACCATACAACTGGGATACGAAAACTACCTTTGAAAATAATAAACACTACGCAAAATGCTGAACTGTATATGATATGTTTACCATTACTGGTGAGTAATATGCACTATAGGTCAGACAAATTGGGCAAAAAATAAGGATGATTGGCTTGATTTAAACTCACCTACCCCCTTTTCTCGATGGAACAAACGAATAGTTGTGGGGTGTCATTTCCAGTTTGGGACTCTACATCCAAATTGTTCAGCATGGATGGTCTAACCACCTGCAAAATGTGCCCCCCCCCCCCCAATTCTTCGACTATGCCGCCGGACTAGAATTATACTAAAATGAAATAAAAATCCGGATAGTAATCTAATAAGCAAGCAATAATTATTTTCGGCCATAATCGTTACTGGGCTGTTTCCCTGACAACTCTCTGACAATCATTCCCGCAAGGTTGCAGCAACTCTGTCTAAATAAAGGGTTTTCAAAATATATAGAAAACGTTAAAACAACATTAGACAGCCACGTTATCAAAACAGCAGATTTATACGCCCCGAGTTCAACGATTTAACAAAACTGTCGCATTTTTATTTATTTTATTTTTTTCGACATTTTTTACCTAGTCCTATTCCGTTTTTTTGTGGTAAATTTAAGTGCAGATTTAATTCCGCATTTTAGTAGATCCCGGGGTTAAGCTGGGCATAGCCTATAGTATTGGACCCAGTGTTAATATCTTGATTTAACAGAGTACTACAGAGTACTCCAGTACTACAGTCTAAGCTGGGCAGAGAGATTCGTCTGCTACCGTACGAACAACTGTTACAGGTGATCTTTTGACCGTCTGATCATTAACTTTATGATTATTATTATTCATAACTGTTCTTTGGCTACCACCAGCACAATTATTTGCATATATAAAATATTTTATATTGACTACCCAACAACCAATACCAGTGCTGGCTGCCGGCTGGTCCCATGATCGATGTCTCATGATCGATGTCTCATGATCGATGGTGGTCATATGACCACAACAACATGACCCTAACACAGTTGACACAGGACAATATGATTTCCTCAGGCCTTGGTATTATTGATTGATCTGAGTGACTGTGTCATACACAAACAATGTGTTGTTTCTGATTTCACTTGTTTGGAAAGGTTGGTTGGCACGATTTTAAAGGGTTATGAATGATCTTGAACTGATGGTATCATATGACTCTTTGTTTGTCAGCTAACTGGCATAACTCCATGGGTAATACGGGTGTCCGACCAGTTATTCTGCAACCTCAACCAATAATTACCAAAAAACCAATCCAACACACCAATTTGTGGATATACTGATCGCAGACATTTATTAAATATTTACACAGGGAGCATGGTGAGAACATGTACTTGTGAGCACGACCTGAGGACAGAACCAGCGAGCATCCCACCCAATTGCCCCAAATGACTGCCGACATGCCCTGGCTAGCCATTGGCAATAGGCTCTGCCCCACCCCCCGAAGGAATCGAGCAGATGAAAGCAGAGTCAAAAACCAACCAGACCTCCTCCCAGGTAACCAGGACAGAGGCCCCCCCACCCGTAGTAAACGAGCTGGGGCTGTCTGGCCGATGACCTCGGACAGACAAAAGACCCCATGCAGGAAGCATGCAGGCCGAAGACCCAGCTATCTCCACCAATTGAGATAACTCACCAATGTAGATTTCCCTGTGAAATCTAGGGTCGATATACCAATTACCGGGTGTGCTCACAAGTTCTGCCCTTTCTCATCGACTCCTCGCTTACTGACAGAAAATGTCCAATTAAATGCTGCGACAAATAGTTACAAATACAACTGAAACAGATACATGTAACCAATAAAAAGGCATGCATTAATGGAATTTATTTTGTTTAGCACAAATAGAATACTAACTTGAGATACAATTTTCACCACCTGTACACACTTTAATCTAATCACATTACTTTCCAAATTTTATTCTCATTATTTCTTCATCTACACCAAGATTTATTATTAGATCTCAATCTATTTATTACTATTATCATTTTTATTTATTTATTTTTTAATTAGCAACAAGTATTGGAACTGAATTTGCCCAGCCACAATTCTTTGGGGGAGTGGGGGGAGGGAAACTGAAATTTCAATGAATCATGGTCTCGTTTCATGTGCGTTAACCATGCGGTTTCTCCATCCGCACTAATGAACGCCTGATGGACATGTTCTTGACCTAGATTATTTAAATCGAACCAGGGGAAGTCACTCGAACAGAACCCATTCAGATTATTGAGAGTTACCCCCCCCCCCCTTAATAGAGCAGTTAGCAACTTCTTCTTTCAAGCCAAATAATTCCCAGGATTTCCAAACACATAATGCCAGGCTTTGTCTCAGCACCGAATAACACAATTTAGCAGGCAATTGCATTTTGCTAAATTAGTTTATTCTGCAACCTCAACCAATAATTACCAAAAACCCAATCCAACACACCAATTTGTGGATATACTGGCCGCAGACATTTATTAAATATTTACACAGGGAGCATGGTGAGAACATGTACTTGTGAGCACGACCTGAGGACAGAACCAGCGAGCATCCCACCCAATTGCCCCAAATGACTGCCGACATGCCCTGGCTAGCCATTGGCAATAGGCTCTGCCCCACCCCCGGAAGGAATCGAGCAGATGAAAGCAGAGTCAAAAACCAACCAGACCTCCTCCCAGGTAACCAGGACAGAGGCCCCCCGCCCCAACCCGTAGTAAACGAGCTGGGGCTGTCTGGCCGATGACCTCGGACAGACAAAAGACCCCATGCAGGAAGCATGCAGGCCGAAGACCCAGCTATCTCCACCAATTGAGATAACTCACCAATGTAGATTTCCCTGTGAAATCTAGGGTCGATATACCAATTACCGGGTGTGCTCACAAGTTCTGCCCACACACACATCCCCACCATGCTCGCTAACACTGCTCCTACTAATCATCCGTATTCACAACATGTACCTTAATGCTTCAATGGAGCAACAAAATGATATACACCTACACTGCACTTCAGGAAAGTGCTAGACTTACCAAATTGTGAATTGAGGTCCACCTACATGATGGACTGTGGCTGCCGCCTCACCATACTGTCAAGCCCCACAATAAATGTACTGCATGTAATTACTATCTAATTGTATGATGAGGACATCTGTTCAAAGGAAAGGGCAGAGCTGATTCCAATTTTTAATCCCAGTACCCACCCCACATTACAGATATTTGCTGACTCGCTAGAGCTAAGTTAAAGTCCTAGGCCTGTGGACCACACACCTGTGAGCCCTGAGTACACGATTTTTTTTTTTTTTTTATGTATACAGAATACATGTAACATCCTGCCATACATGGCATAAAAACGTAAAGCCATGGATTTTCAACGTCCCTTATTTTCAAATCATCCTCAGACATTCCACACAAATTAGCGGTCATACCAGCACTACTCTGAAAGGAACGGGACGTATAGTTGGCAAAAGGAACACCCACAAAGCATAGGGCTTTTTATATTGGATAGAATCACTTTGACAATGGGACATGATTATCTATCGAAATACACAGCAACTGAGTATGTGTGGAATTGAGCACTGCAATGCAAACCATTAATAGCCTTAGCACAGCATAGACTGATCACAGTTATAGTTTTAGATGGTCGTCCGTACTGCTTTGTTTTGAATACCTCAAGGTGAGCTGAGGGCCTAAGCCTTGCTGGGTTGGCTGGAAAAGCCTGGAATATAACATCTGAAAAATAAAATTACTATAAATATGAAGCAAGCATTGCCCCGAATATTGACGATTATACATGTGAGAGTACCCACAGAATTTTCTGGAGTATATCCCAGGTTATATGACCTCACACTCCTCTTCCATCAGAGACCTGGTGAAAACCTTCTGTTAGCTACTTGATCAGAGTTATACCATCAAGACTAAAATAAAATCGAATATGGTGGGGAGAATCAGAATTTACGGAATAGTTTCATCAATTTTGGTGACCGCATGCCAATTGCGCGCCTTGCTCAAAACAAGACACACCCATGTTGGGGTCCGACTTTGGATAAAAATTCAAAGACTAGTACGAGGAAATCGAAAGTATTCATACTTACTTATAATTAATCTCTACAACGAAGAACAACATAGCAAGTCAATATTTTATTAACATATTCTCATATAATCTCCAACCAACAATTGACACGCTGTTCTGGCTGTTCTTCCGCATCGGAAGTTCTTGATCCAGTTGCATTACTGGGCATTGCTTCTTGACTCTACAATCCAATTTCGATAACCATCCTCTCACTCAAAATCGCTCGTCAGTCAGTTTTCAATGACTTTTTAAGCACGTTGGCTATCTCATGCCAATTTCCACGTTTTTGTTATTATTTCACTTATTATTTCATTTATTATTTTATTTCAGTTTTATTATTATTATTATTCGCAATCTTTCATTTTTTTTTTTTTTTTTTTTTTTTTAATTCAAGTACTTTCCAGGAAAATAGGAACCCTGCGAACCTTGTTTAGTGTATGGCAGAAAGGTACGAAATGTGCCAAACTTGATAATTTTTAAAGGAGAGTGTCAAACATGACGGATAAAGAATTCTGGAAAAAATTAAATAACAACATCGAAAGATCATGATGTCCTGAAAATTCCAGAAATGGAACTTGAAGAGTATAGTCTTCTCGAACATATTTCGCCTCAATGGTCGCCAACATATATTGATGAAGAGAAATTCCTGCCCGGTACTATACATGTACCAAGTACATATGATCTTAAGAACCTACATATAAAATTGTTGTTTTCAAAATTGGGTTGGGTCGCAAATAATTGTTGTCATTCAATTCAAATTGAATTTAAGATAGCCAGAGATACATAATCAGTCCATCTGCAGACCTTAATTTAAGAAGTGCTGATGGTATCCTCCCAACAGGTATCCTGAAATATACACTGGTAAACTATGGCTACCTAGTGCATATTATTAACCTATGGTCATATTACTAATACTGGTTAGAATTATGGGGACCTGAAAATAGGCTACCATTAATTTTCATATTGCAACCTCTAAGCAACCTGAAGACAGGTTACCAGCTCAAATTGGGATCTGTATCTGCCATCCCCACTGACAGGCAAGTAATAACTTGTATGGTTACGAGTATAAAGTGAGGTGACTAGCAGCAATGCCCAAAATGTACCCCCCCCCCCCACCTTTTACAGAGTCAACTAAAATAGTTTTCATTGCAATTCTCCTGCAATGTATGGCCAGCACTAAATAAAGCTAGTGACACTGGACAGTCACACACATGCTAATTATGAGATAAATTGCTAACTAAAAGATGAATTACTTTCCTTCACATGTGTCAACTTATACCATGATAAGGTCTTATTCAAGCCAGTGAGGAGGGGCGGGGAAGGGGGGGGCATTTGATTTAATGTCACACTCAAGGTTATCACTCATATGAGGACTGCCACGTTGGATGGTGGAGGAAGCCGGAGTACCCGGAATGAATCTAATAATTAACTACACTCACCCGGTTGTTTTGGACAAAATCCGAATCCAAATCGTTGAATTTGATCATCGACTTTTCCGTTTGGAAATTTCCGTTTGGGTATCAAAATTGTCTATCTTCACCTATCCCATGTTCAATCTGCCTGATTGAAAGTTTTTTTTTTTTTTTTTTGAACAACACTTAAAATTTGTATGAGTGAAAAATTGAGATATTCCTTGGTTTATTTTACATTGATTTCAAAGTTTCATAACTATTTATCAAATAGTTTTAGTGAAATCACAAATCACAGAGTCCGTACACCGGGCCTTTCATGTTGAACTCACGAAACCAGAAGTAAAATCGTTGCCTCCTCAAGACTACAATGCAGTGTGTTTAACATGGCCTTGTTGTACATATCTGGCACTGCGAAGCCGGACATTGAGACCCTTGTCTAATACTTGCTTAATAATTGAATCGGTCATATATAAAATTATACAAATATAAATTATGTGCGTCTGTCGTGAACTGTGAACCGGAGACTCTGAATTCGTGTATCATACAGTACATTTGAACATGAATAATATTGTATATACTTGGGGAAACAAGATTATCAGATTGCAGACCGATGTATAGGTCCCCTCAATTCAGCAAAATGCTTCCTCCCAAAGCCAGCACCCAGCTGCTTAATTTAACTAGGGCATATCAAAATCCAACCAAGTGGGCAGCACAGGAATATTAAGTTCTGAAGCCAACACACGAGCCACCAAATATTGGTCATGCCATCAACAGAACCACTCCACCATGGCCCCATTTGCAATTCTGATGAACCTGCATTATGAAATGTTGAAGACAAATTTGGATTAATATGCTGAGAGGGGATGGTACAGGGCCGTAGCCAGGATTTACTGAGGGGTGGTTCGCCTTCACTCCAAAAGGGGCACACTAGGGGTTCGCTTTATGGGAAAAGGAGCAAATAGGGGGTTCGCTTCAGTTTGAAAAGGGCATTACATGAGAAAAAAATATAATATTTCTGAAAGGGGGGGGGGGTTTTCCTGAACCCCCAAAACTCCCCCTGGCTATGGGCCTGTGGTACATGTGGGCCCCCCATCTCCCCACTGGAAACTGTAGACAATATGTAAATCAGCTGAAATTGAAAACTTGGGGTTTTGGGGGAGAGAGAAGGGGGGGGGGGGTCTCTCCACAAATTAATTACAACATAACAAAGGAGTATATAACTTGTCAACACTGAATTAATAAACGAGTCGAATGTGTTCGAACTTGCAACCAAGCTGGAATGAGGCCACATTTCCAATGTTTATACCTCTGGAATTTATGAAGGAAAATGTGACACAAAAACATGAACACACATTGTTCATCGACATAGAGAAAAACCTTGCACGGTACCCGTATATGTTACAAAAACAAAGATGAACAAAATTGGCCAAGGTCATTGGGATGAACACGTTACAAGAAATTCGTCCGTTGTTGAATGTTGTTGTTTAACTGACTCGCCAACGATGTTATAAAATGTTGTTGTTGTTGTTGTTGTCACACCCCGCCACAATGTTCCGAACTTCGACATTGACCAATAAACCTAGCTTTAGTTTTAGACGGGTGCCCTCAACATAAACAACTAAAAAGAACTGAAATTTCAATGAATCATTCATGGTCTCGAAGAACTGAAATTTCAATGAATCATGGTCTCGTTTCATGTGCGTTAACCATGCGGTTTCTCCCTCCGCACTAATGAACGCCTGATGGACATGGTCTTGACCTAGATTATTTAAGAAATCGAACCGGGGAAGTCACTCGAAGAACAGAACACATTCAGATTATTGAGTTACACACCCCCTTAACAAGTTGACGTTGAGTACAATGTATTTTCAAGTTTTGTGCATGACAATCGTTAGTTGGATTCTGTCGTTGAATGATATGATCATTGTTCAATTTCTATACGTATTTACTTGAGAGCGAGATCGGGAAGACAAGGTGGTAGATCGAATTTCGCACCCCGCCACAACACGAGAAATTTCGAATTTTGATGAAAACAAAAATGTTAGATTTAAATTTTTCGACTTTCGTGGCTACCTATAATTCTATATTTTGCATAACAATTAGAAATGATCTCCCCTTTTTTCTGACATATTATTGCCTTGTCATCACGAGCACAACACGTGCGCTCGAGATGCGCGTCCGATAACTGTCCTGTCCGATAACTGGTCGGACACCCGTACAAGTAAATCTATATAGTACAGAACTCTGTAGCTGCAGAAGCTCAGCTGTCTGAGATAAGATAAGATAAAATTTCTTGACCAAGATACACAGCTGAGCCTTTGCAGACCGGCAATACAGTCAGCACACACCAAGGGCGTAGACAAGTTGGGGGGGGGGGTGGTGGGGCTTAGGGGGAGAGTCTGAGAGGAGGGTATCCCCCCTCGCAGCG
>JAVTVY010049853.1:0-232533 GCA_036873755.1 Hanleya hanleyi | reverse complement strand
AAACAAAACCGCGAGTCTCTCTAACATTAATGGTATGGTGTAACTACGTGCATGGTCTTTCAGAATAGGGTAAAATCAGAGCGGTTCGCAGCTTACTTTAGAAGAAAAGTTCATTAATTATACCCATTTTCATGATATATTTTTTTCATATTTTTTAATCTTTCCAAATAGTTTATAAAAAAAAGCCGCGCGCCGCTCTGAAATTAAGGGTATGGTGTAGCTACGTACGTGGCCTTTCAAAACAGAGTAAAATGGGAGCGGCGCGCGGCTTAGTTTAGACGAAAAGTCAATCAATTATACCGCTTTATAATATATATATTTGTTTTTACTGTTTCGAGATAGTATATAAAAAAACTAAAGCCATGCGCCGCTCTGTAATTAAGGGCATGGTGTAACTACGTACATGGTCTTTCAGATCAGATTAAAATCGGTGCGGGGCGCGGCTTAGTTTAGACGAAAAGTTCATTAATTATACCCCTTTTCATGATATATTTTTTTCTTATTTTTTAATCTTTCGAAATAGTATATAAAAAAAACAAAGCCGCGCGCTGCTCTGAAATTAAGGGTATGGTGTAGCTACGTACGTGGTCTTTCAAAACAGAGTAAAATGGGAGCGGCGCACGGCATAGTTTAGACGAAAAATCAATCAATTATACCACTTTATATTCTTTATTTACTGTTTCGAGATAGTGTATGAAAAAACAAAGCCGCGCGCCGATCTGGAATTAAGGGTATGGTGTAGCTACGTACATGGTCTTTCAGATCAGAGCAAATTCAGAGCGGCGCGCGGCTTAATTTAGACGAAAATTCAATCAATTATACCTCTTTATAATATATTTTTTATTAATTATGCTATAGCGTAGCTGCATACAGGCTTGTTCAGAATAGTGTAGATCCACAGCGGCGCGCCGCTTAGTTTTAAACAAAAGTCGAGAAATATACCTCAACCCATTATTATAATTTTTTTAAATTTTATGAAAGGCTGGCAATTTATATGTCAAAACAAAAGCGCACGCCGCTCTAAAATTAACGGTATGGTGTAGCTGTGTACAGACTTGTTCAGAATAGTATAGATCCACAGCGGCGCGCCGCTTAGTTTTAAAGAAAAGTCGAGAAATATACCACAACCCGTTATTATTTTTTTAGATTTATTTTAAGAGCTGGAAATTTATATGTCAAAACAAAACCGCGAGTCTCTCTAACATTAATGGTATGGTGTAACTACGTGCATGGTCTTTCAGAATAGGGTAAAATCAGAGCGGCTCGCAGCTTACTTTAGAAGAAAAGTTCATTAATTATACCCCTTTTCATGATATATTTTTTCATATTTTTTACTCTTTCGAAATAGTATATAAAGAAAAAACAAAGCCGCGCGCCGCTCTGAAATTAAGGGTATGGTGTAGCTACGTACGTAGTCTTTCAGAACAGAGTAAAATGGGAGCGGCGCGCGGCTTAGTTTAGACGAAAAGTCAATCAATTATACCCTTCTTTATAATGTATATATTTTTTTACTGATTCGAGATAGTATATAAAAAAACAAAGCCGCGCGCCGCTCTGGAATTAAGGGTGTAACTGAGTAAAATCAGAGCGGCGCGCGGCCTAGTTTAGACGAAAAGTCAATCATTTATGCCTCTTTATAATATATTTTTTTATTTTTTTTTTATTGTTTCGAGATAGTATATAAAAAAAACAAAGCCGCGCGCCGCTCTGGAATAAAGGGTATGGTGTAGCTACGTACATGGTCTTTCAGATCAGAGTAAAATCAGAGCGGCGTGTGACTTAGTTTAGAAGAAAAGTCCATTAATTATACCCCTCTACATGATATGAGACGAATCGGCATTTCATATGTCGAATATCCATTGAATATCCAATATCAAACGAATATCCATCGAATATCCAACGAATATCCAATGAATATCCAACGAATATCCACTGAATATTTTTGAATATTTAACCTTTGTAAACCGAACCTGTGAGATCCGAATGTCCAATGTCCAATATCCAATAGCAAACCCACTTCACACCGCTGTCAATTTGGGCTTATTTGCATATTCCTTATAAAAAAAAGCCGCGCGCCGCTCTGAAATTAAGGGTATGGTGTAGCTACGTACGTGGCCTTTCAAAACAGAGTAAAATGGGAGCGGCGCGCGGCTTAGTTTAGACGAAAAGTCAATCAATTATACCGCTTTATAATATATATATTTGTTTTTACTGTTTCGAGATAGTATATAAAAAAACCAAAGCCATGCGCCGCTCTGTAATTAAGGGCATGGTGTAGCTACGTACATGGTCTTTCAGATCAGATTAAAATCGGTGCGGGGCGCGGCTTAGTTTAGGCGAAAAGTTCATTAATTATACCCCTTTTCATGATATATTTTTTTCTTATTTTTTAATCTTTCGAAATAGTATATAAAAAAAACAAAGCCGCGCGCTGCTCTGAAATTAAGGGTATGGTGTAGCTACGTACGTGGTCTTTCAAAACAGAGTAAAATGGGAGCGGCGCACGGCATAGTTTAGACGAAAAATCAATCAATTATACCACTTTATATTCTTTATTTACTGTTTCGAGATAGTGTATGAAAAAACAAAGCCGCGCGCCGATCTGGAATTAAGGGTATGGTGTAGCTACGTACATGGTCTTTCAGATCAGAGCAAATTCAGAGCGGCGCGCGGCTTAATTTAGACGAAAATTCAATCAATTATACCTCTTTATAATATATTTTTTTATTAATTATGCTATAGCGTAGCTGCATACAGGCTTGTTCAGAATAGTGTAGATCCACAGCGGCGCGCCGCTTAGTTTTAAACAAAAGTCGAGAAATATACCACAACCCATTATTATAATTTTTTTAAATTTTATGAAAGGCTGGCAATTTATATGTCAAAACAAAAGCGCACGCCGCTCTAAAATTAACGGTATGGTGTAGCTGTGTACAGACTTGTTCAGAATAGTGTAGATCCACAGCGGCGCGCCGCTTAGTTTTAAAGAAAAGTCGAGAAATATACCACAACCCGTTATTATTTTTTTAGATTTATTTTAAGAGCTGGAAATTTATATGTCAAAACAAAACCGCGAGTCTCTCTAACATTAATGGTATGGTGTAACTACGTGCATGGTCTTTCAGAATAGGGTAAAATCAGAGCGGCTCGCAGCTTACTTTAGAAGAAAAGTTCATTAATTATACCCATTTTCATGATATATTTTTTTCATATTTTTTAATCTTTCCAAATAGTTTATAAAAAAAGCCGCGCGCCGCTCTGAAATTAAGGGTATGGTGTAGCTACGTACGTGGCCTTTCAAAACAGAGTAAAATGGGAGCGGCGCGCGGCTTAGTTTAGACGAAAAGTCAATCAATTATACCGCTTTATAATATATATATTTGTTTTTACTGTTTCGAGATAGTATATAAAAAAACCAAAGCCATGCGCCGCTCTGTAATTAAGGGCATGGTGTAACTACGTACATGGTCTTTCAGATCAGATTAAAATCGGTGCGGGGCGCGGCTTAGTTTAGACGAAAAGTTCATTAATTATACCCCTTTTCATGATATATTTTTTTCTTATTTTTTCATCTTTCGAAATAGTATATAAAAAAAACAAAGCCGCGCGCTGCTCTGAAATTAAGGGTATGGTGTAGCTACGAACGTGGTCTTTCAAAACAGAGTAAAATGGGAGCGGCGCACGGCATAGTTTAGACGAAAAATCAATCAATTATACCACTTTATATTCTTTATTTACTGTTTCGAGATAGTGTATGAAAAAACAAAGCCGCGCGCCGATCTGGAATTAAGGGTATGGTGTAGCTACGTACATGGTCTTTCAGATCAGAGCAAATTCAGAGCGGCGCGCGGCTTAATCTAGACGAAAATTCAATCAATTATACCTCTTTATAATATATTTTTTTATTAATTATGCTATAGCGTAGCTGCATACAGGCTTGTTCAGAATAGTGTAGATCCACAGCGGCGCGCCGCTTAGTTTTAAACAAAAGTCGAGAAATATACCACAACCCATTATTATAATTTTTTTAAATTTTATGAAAGGCTGGCAATTTATATGTCAAAACAAAAGCGCACGCCGCTCTAAAATTAACGGTATGGTGTAGCTGTGTACAGACTTGTTCAGAATAGTGTAGATCCACAGCGGCGCGCCGCTTAGTTTTAAAGAAAAGTCGAGAAATATACCACAACCCGTTATTATTTTTTTAGATTTATTTTAAGAGCTGGAAATTTATATGTCAAAACAAAACCGCGAGTCTCTCTAACATTAATGGTATGGTGTAACTACGTGCATGGTCTTTCAGAATAGGGTAAAATCAGAGCGGCTCGCAGCTTACTTTAGAAGAAAAGTTCATTAATTATACCCCTTTTCATGATATATTTTTTCATATTTTTTACTCTTTCGAAATAGTATATAAAGAAAAAACAAAGCCGCGCGCCGCTCTGAAATTAAGGGTATGGTGTAGCTACGTACGTAGTCTTTCAGAACAGAGTAAAATGGGAGCGGCGCGCGGCTTAGTTTAGACGAAAAGTCAATCAATTATACCTTTCTTTATAATGTATATATTTTTTTACTGATTCGAGATAGTATATAAAAAAACAAAGCCGCGCGCCGCTCTGGAATTAAGGGTATGGTGTAACTGAGTAAAATCAGAGCGGCGCGCGGCCTAGTTTAGACGAAAAGTCAATCATTTATGCCTCTTTATAATATATTTTTTTATATTTTTTTTATTGTTTCGAGATAGTATATAAAACAAGCAGACAGAGGATGCTAGGTCCCCCGCCAAAATGGCAGCAATATTTATAAGCGCTGTCGGTTTCAGAAGATATTCATGAGGATGGCAACAGCTACTTCACAGGCGTAAGAAGCAGAGGGGTCTTTCCACCTTCCCAGGTTTTGAGATCAACTCTGAATGGCTGCTACTGTAATATATTTTCTTTACCATGTAGCATGAAAATTATGTAACCGAAATGCAACCCCAAGAGACAACTCATGGCATATTATCTGCAAACTAAATTTGACAAGAATATGAAGGCATCCTCAACCTATTGCCCAGAAACCAAATTTAGACTTTGCCACAAGGAGTCACCACCTGTAGGTGCAAGCAGGCAAAACACAATCCCAAATGACATCTCATGTCATGGTATCGATCGGCATATGAACTTTGAGACTCTGAAGAGGGGTCCTCAAGTTATTGCCGGTACTAGATGCCCACCGGTGTTCATGTTATTTGGGGCGGGTCACATATGAATGCAAAATTTGAGAATAATCTGATGAGCAGTTGCCAAATTATTGCCCGGAAACAAATTTTTCCACCAGGAGACGCCACCTGTAGGCAGAAGCGGGAAAAATACAATCCCAAGGAACATGGTATCGTGGGGACATCTGCATGCCAAATTTGAGAAGAATCCGATGAGGGTCCTCAAGTTATTGCCCAGAAACCAAATTTAGATTTTGACACCAGGTGACGCCACCTCTAGGCGCAAGTCAGTGAAATGCATTATCAAGCGACATCTTATGTCATGGTACATTCATACAAAATTTGAGAAGAATCCGATGGTCAGTTCTCAAGTTATTACCCGGAAACAAATTTGTGATGTTGCCACCAGGTGGCGCCACCTGTGAGTGCAAGTGAGCGAAAGGCAATCCCAAGCAACAGCTCCTGGCATGGTAAATGCATGCCAAATTTGAGAAGAATCCGATGAGGCGCAACGTTTCTCAGGTTACCCAGACAGGTACATATGTAGGATATTTCAAAGAAATTCGACCAAGTGTTTCTAAGTTATCACTTGCAGCATGGAATAATGGAATGAACTCTAGTGGCGCCACCTCCGGGTGGATTTTGCTGAAACGCATCACCAACGGTGTTTTGTCGCAGGGAATGCATTTACCAAATTTCGAAGAAATCCGACAAATTATTCGAAAGTTATCGCTCGCGAAGGATTTGAACAAACATGAACGGACATGCATTAAAGATTGGAACAAGACCCAGTGGCGCCACCTACAGGCGGATCTTGCTGTCTTGTCGCAAAGAATACAGATGCCAAATTTCGGAGGAATCCGACAAAGCATTTAGGAGTTATCGCTTACGAAGTATTTGCACGGACATGCACTAAAGATTGGAACAAGACCCAGTGGCGCCACCTACAGGTGGATCTTGCTGAAATGAAATACCAAGAGACATCTTGTCGCAAAGAATGCAGATGCCAAATTTCGGAGGAATCCGACAAAGCATTTAGAAGTCATTGCTTACGAAGTATTTGCACGGACATGTCCGTGCATGCACGGACACATAGAAGCAAGACCCCAGTGGTGCCACCTACAGGCGGATCTTGCTGAAACGTAATACCAATAGACGTCTTGTCGCAAAGAATGCAGATGCCAAATTTCGGAGGAATCCGACAAAGCATTTAGAAGTTATTGCTTACGAAGTATTTGCACGGACATGTCCGTGCATGCACACGTGTCCGTGCATGCACGGACACATAGAAGCAAGACCCCAGTGGCGCCACCTACATGCGGATCTTGCTGAAACGTAATACCAAGAGACGTCTTGTCGCAAAGAATGCAGATGCCAAATTTCGGAGGAATCCGACAAAGCATTTAGAAGTTATTGCTTACGAAGTATTTGCACGGACATGTCCGTGCATGCACGGACACATAGAAGCAAGAACCATTTTAAAGTCCCCGGCCGCAACGCGGCGGGGGACAAAAAACAAAGCCGCGCGCCGCTCTGGAATAAAGGGTATGGTGTAGCTACGTACATGGTCTTTCAGATCAGAGTAAAATCAGAGCGGCGTGTGACTTAGTTTAGAAGAAAAGTCCATTAATTATACCCCTCTACATGATATGAGACGAATCGGCATTTCATATGTCGAATATCCATTGAATATCCAATATCAAACGAATATCCATCGAATATCCAACGAATATCCAATGAATATCCAACGAATATCCACTGGATATTTTTGAATATTTAACCTTTGTAAACCGAACCTGTGAGATCCGAATGTCCAATGTCCAATATCCAATAGCAAACCCACTTCACACCGCTGTCAATTTGGGCTTATTTGCATATTCCTCAGAGCAGACCATCATGGGTAAATCCAAAATGACGGTAATGTGGTATCTGACTTTTTCGCCCATTTTTTCGTATTATTTTAACCTAAAAGGCATAGAACGTATTTTATTAGGCAAAACTAATTATTCTCTATTTTAGTTGGTAGTTTTTGAGACAAAAAACAGGAAAATAAACATTTCGAAAAATTGGTCCAAAATAGCTGGAAAATGGCTGCCGAGAAGATGGCGGCCGTCATGGCGGCCGTCTTAGATATTATTCACATTTTGGGGTAGCGTGTAGTAAGTTTCAGTGCTCTAGCGTTAGGGATAGCGAAAATATATAGGGGCCCTTCAACCCCTCTCCCCCCTCTTCCCAGGTTGCGATACAACCCGAATCGCCCAGGTCAGATAAGATGAAGCAAATCTTTTTCAACAGATCATCCTTCCAAACACGTACGAGTAGAAATAACGCGGAAAGAAAACTACTGATATATGTACAAATTTACTTAACAGATGGATGATTATAAATATTTAGTACAACTCTTGAAGTTCTACCATTTCTCGGATAAGTTTCCTTATTTCTAAATGATAATTGCGCCGAAACTCCATATACTTCAATAAAGCTCACGCATATTTAACAATATTTGTAATTTTGCTCCTCATTTGTTGCTTGCCTCGCCAAGGACGCTTCTCTAAGTTTCTCTTCCTTTTTATTACCATTTCACCAACTCCAATACTGATTCGCGGGTTTAGAGAACTTATCGTTTGTGCTGCGGCTTCTCATTCGGCCCACAAATTTATTTTTGTCTGTATTTTTATACTATCCTATTTCGGCTATTTTCTCATTATGTAAGATTGTTTCTGATTGTTGGACAATGATGTAACTATCCATTATTAGTTCTGAACGACTTGAAATAGTTTACCCCGGAGTTCACATAGTTTAGCCTTGTTTTACGCCTGATGTATTCATGATGACTTACACATTGATTCTTTGTATCCGTTGCTTGTTTTATGCCTGTTGTAGAGCGATGAGAATACTAGAATCACACAATAAATTATGTAAATTATATTCTGCTTCAGTTCTCGCCTCCTGCTGTATTAGTTACTGTACCTCGACAAATCAGTCAGGCCTGCCTCAGATCCGACAGTCAATGTGTGAGGATATTAGCATCCCACAAATTTTAATAACACATATCTGGTAAACGTACGCAATGCCAGTCATGTCAGTCTATTTCATACAGAAAAATCCGCAATCATAACAATATGTACAATACATATATCAACCGATAATAACAGTATCATATCAAATCATATCATATTATCTACAGTAAATTTTGACAGCCCAATACATCAATCCACACATCTCATTGCAGGGAAACATTTTATTTCGAAAGCAAAAGTAAACAAAAAATATATATAACTCATATAAAGTCGATTACTTGTTACTATATGTAATAGATGCATCATATCTTGCAATATTCAACAGGAAAGGATTGTGCATTTAATGGCGTAGATTACCTTTCACATGCAAAAACGTTAATGGTGAAGCCACGTCGTGTTCACAGCGATCAACTACACTGTAACATATATATTCCATCCATGCACCCTTCTCCATCATACAATGCCTCATTTTTCTGAGTTACATTATTGAGTTAAATATTCATTGCACTGAGTGTATGAAAGTCATATAAACATGGTAAACAACAACACTGCACCGTTTACGGGACATGGCTTCGAAATGAACTTGAGGTGTAATTTCTGTATACAAGCGCCTCGTCCGTCATTTAATATTCAACTGCCGTCTATTAAAGAATTTCGAGTCCATTATCCAAAGATCTAATTCATATAACAACATTAGTTCAAAATTCAAAAATACAATCACAGTATACATAAACATAAGCTCGTTTCCTGCAAGAGAGAAGCGGTCAACAGTTTTCATTGATGCCGGCAAGACATAATGATGTTACAAACAATACAAATCCGTATCGCTGATCAGTATTCTTAATCCATATGAATAATTGTAAGGTCGTTGTCTATAGAGAATGATAACTCATTCGCGCTTTACTTGTGCTTGCTCATATGAACACCATGAAAATCTTGAACTGATGTGTTCATACGGCCATTGACCCGGGGTAAGCGGAATTAGCGGACACAAGATACGAACAGTATAGCACCATTGATCTTGCAGGCTGCGCTCGTATTTTGCTATCAGCATGCGATATGTATCGACAAATTTGAGAATCTTGGATTGAAGGCGCTCAGTGGTTTATCCTTGTTTTACAAGTTTCTGCAATAATAGTTTTGACGTAGATTAAACTCGCCACATTTTAAACATGATCTAGCAAATGCTAGTTGTGATTGTGAATCGTCGAATAGTTTGGTACAGCGTTGCCTACCTCGCTTCGTGGTAAAGTAATTATGTCCTTTATCAAAGCAGTGGACTTCCAAGTCTTGGGATTAATTTGTTTTTACTGGACGATACAATCGATCATCGAAAATCTTGACAAACTTAAGTTATTGTGGGTGGTCTTATTATTATATTTCCTATAGACATCGTTGTATATCTCCGGCTATTAGATGTAAAGCCTTTGAGGTAAAGCTTCCAGGATTGTACACAAGCTAGTTGTACTGTTGGGTGTGTTACTTAACCCTATCTGGCCTGGGCCTTTTGGGACGTATCCTGGCCTGGGGGGGGGGCCGAAATGGCCCCTCTAATTATTTTTCTTAACCCTTGAGCTAGGGGGCTGAAACTTACCACACCATACCCTTGGGTCAAGCTCTACCGAAAAATGTAAAAAGATTCAAAGCGGCCACCTCGATGACGTCACAAGGACGTCATTTTAAAAAACGGCTTTTTTTTGTCGATTTTTTCGGTCAGATTTTTCGAATTTTTTATTTATGCAATTTCTCCGCAAAAAACTGCATGATAAATTAGTAAATATTAATGTGATGTGAAATAAAATAGTTTTTGTCCACTTTTCATCGCGGAAAAGCAGAAATTTTGAAGAAATAAGACGAAAAAAAAATCACTTTTCTGGTACCCCACGTGGTCGCCATCTTGAATTTACCCATGATCCTCTGCTGGTGGGGTCATGCAAATAGACTCAAAATGACCCCAATATGATAAACGATAAAGTCACGGAGTTTTAGTTCTCCATTTTTTGTCGTTCCGGAGATAGCGCAAAAAGTTTGGTAGGGGGGCCATTTCCCCCCCCCCTTCCCCCCCCCAGGCCAGGTTGGGTTAAACCCACTAAATAACTTAACGTAATATGATCGTGAGTCAGCGTACTATTAACCTCTCTCCAACCATGCATGCGATGTCTTCGTTGATTGGGTTTAAATAGCCGAGTAATATTGGATGTCGGTTTGTTACATTGCCTGACCTTTAATATGGAAACACTGATAGTTCCCGCTCTCGGATTTTTCTCTCGAATCTAAAGGAGGAATCATTGACGGATCGGTAGACGTCTATAGGATCTGAATATTGATGTCAGAAATATTGCTATCATTTGAAATGAAAATGGTCTTGGTTCAGTTCAATCTGTAACAGACTCGGTCGAGGAATCTGCACTGAGAGTGATCGGATCTGTCTTACTATCATTACAATTATTTGGGTAATTCAATTGATTCGGACTTTCTGACAACGATATCATAGCTAAGTCTTAGTATATGACATTAATGTATGCAGGGGTTATGATACCACATTAGGACCCTATGCACGTACCATCACAAGTCAAAAATATGCATATGCTATTATATACATAACGTATATGCCAATACCATATATCAAAGTATATCATTGAAACCACAAGGGCAATTCAACAAGCAAACAAAGCGGAAATTAACTGTTCATTTCAACATAACCGAAATACATTTCGAAAATAAACGTATCATGAGCTGTGGCTTTTTTATAGTGTCAATATCATATACGTGCTTCATCAGGGTATATTACATTCAAAGCAATGTGCTTTACATCGGTGAGAATGATGAGGCCGAACACGAGTGCTACCAAGATTGCCCCCAAGTAACCCAGGTTCTGAGATGACGTCCGGGGATCATCTGCACATCTTAGCTTTCTCTGATAAGCCGATAATTTAGTCGTGTCCAATGTTAGATTGCTTATGATAGTATCGATGAATTCCTTCTTCTCTGCGTCTGTTCGATTAATTTTGGACTGGCATGTACATGGACAGTGAGTCGATGTGAAATCAGTTCCGGTATTAGTGATGTAGTTTCCGGTGCTGGTGTCTGAATGCTCCGTGAGAATTGCGTTTTCTGGAGGGAAAAATGCGAAACCAATCGTAAGTTCTCATTTCAGTGACATGTTATCTGAACGGTGAAAGATTCCATCGAGATAATATGGGAAAATATAGAATGATATCACCAATTTCTCACTTCCTTTTTGCGCCAGCAGACGTTTAGATATATGATGATATATTATTATTAAACTGAACTAAATTGTTTTTATCAAAAGTTTTCTGCAGTTCGCGCGTCGGCTAGTATTCTGACGCTTTATCGTTATATGTTATAAATATATCAACAACATGTAAAGTTAACGACTTGCATCCTACCTGAAGGTTTAAATTTACAATACAATCACCGTTGAACATATAACAATTCTTTCTCCAGAGGGGCTTTTTGGTGAATAAATGTTGCATAGGTGAAATTTCAGCCTCCAGATTCGTAAAATAACTCGCAGAATTTGAGTCCGATAGAGTAGATACTAATTCAAGCTTACTATTCACAAGTCTCGCACAATCTGTTTCGAATCAAAACTGTTTATCGCTTTAATTTCATTACTTGATTTCTCCAGTTTTACATAAAAAACGTTTATTTCTTCAAAAAGTATTCATCATGAGACCTTCACAATTGGCACGGTTGCCTTAAACCAGGTAAGGAAAATAGAGGTGGTTCAGTTCTCAAAGTGATATGATTACTGAGATATTGATACTGAAACTGTGTCGGCCGCATTTGATCCCTTTTATTTAAGTGAACAAAAACCCCATAAAATTCCACAAGAAAAGATATAGGCCAAAATACGGAAAACTGAAGCATAATTATTTTGTTAAAGTTGTGTTTTCTATTCGCCAAACTAATGAATCTAATGAAAACATTTTAAATTTCTTGAATTTCATTTTATGTAAAAACAAGATTTCACATTGATATATACCGATAACGATCGTACAACCGAATATTATTCACAATTTGCAATTCGGTGGATTAAACAAAGCTTTCAAATAATATGGATTTGTATGTTGGATATGGATTTGTAACTATATACATAGTTCTCAAAATAAAAGGACAAATACAAAAGGGTTGGTCAAAATCTGACTTTGGATGGAGCGGGGGGAGGTCGTGTCAAGAGGTTAAAGTGGCCTTCGCTCAGTTGTACGTACATTTTGGTAAATATAATAAGATTTCAAAATTGATACTCTCGCCTGGAAAAAGAATCAACGTTCAATATTTGTTTCTGTAATTGTTACTGGGGAAGGGGGAGAGGTGGTGCAAGTTCTTCATACAGCTTGTATTTCGAATATATTAAAGTTTAAGCATATCGAGATTCGGGATAATATATTGAAGGTTCTGAAGAATGGTCTAAGTATACTACTAACCAGTAATATCGGTAGAAGAAACAGTCGGAATGGTCGTCTGCACTTTCGCGGATGGTTCGTTTTGGTTCGTCTCCGTCGAGGTACCAGTGTCCAGTTTCTGCATGCTGGTCGGAGTTACGGTCTCAGGTTTATGTTGTCCGGTTGTCTCCGTGGCCATAGCGGTCGTAGCCGATGGATTTATTGCTGTCACAGTTTCCGCATCGGTTGTTGTTGAATTGGAAGTCATGACATTGTAAGATGTGCCGGTAATAGTAGTAGAGGGAGAAGCCGCTGATGTTGTTGATGTTATTATTGTTGTTGTTGTTGTTGTTGGATCAGTGCTCGATATACCGTTGGACGTGCTGGATGTCGTTGTTTTCAGGGTTGTTTTCACACCACCTTTCCATGGATCGTCAGTATCTGTGTATTTCACACTGCCAACATCATCACCATTCACAATTACTTTTGAAAAAATATGAACGTTAATTAATATGTGTCTACAGAAAAGAATTCAATTGCAAAATTGTAAGTAACCAAATTCAGTCAATGTTGGAACAGAGTTGCTGCTTTGAAATGTATTCGCCCTAAAATAGAGAATGTTCCGTTTATCGCCAAATCCACATCTGAAAAAGGGTATGATTTCTCCAGATGGCCCACAAGGTTTTGAGCGAAATACTTCCAGGTCCAATCAACAGAGGGCAAAAATAGTACAGAAGAAAATGTTTATATTTAATCACGTAACTTTTTCAATTGTCATCTAATAGAGGGAAAGTAAGTGTATTCCTATGACTACTTCCTGATCATCATCACTTTTATGAGACACTTTTGGGACAAATTAAAAGCTCAATTTTAAAAATCTTAGACCGCTCAAATGCTCACAATGAGCGCGAATTTACGATCAATTTTCCAAAACAAATTCCTACGGTGGGAAAGGGAAACCCGCTCTCACTGACCCCCTCTGAAGCCCCCAAACTTGAGAGCTTATCTATGCCCTTGCCAATGGAATATCTTGTGTACTAAGTTACCCTAACTGCAGGGTCTGACTTTCTTCCTAATCAGATATTCTGAAATTCTGAGAAAATAGAGGCGCACTGATTCAGTGTCTGGCCATGCAGTATTAAGGTGGACAGCGATCACAACAGAATTGCTGCTATCAAACCAGCTATTTGTAGACATACGGATAACCACCATTCGCAATGTTGCAAGCCGTATTAGTTAGCCATTCGTTGATATATATCGTTTTCCATAGTATGCAGCCTAGTTATTAACCGAACGTCTACTAGTCTATGTCGTGTACCCGGCTTATTTAAAAGAATACGAGTATTTGAGTATAAAAGAGTACGAGTATTTGAGTATGTGGTCCGAAAATAAACAACTTTGAGGAACCTCAGGTGGTCGTGAGATAAACCTAAACCTAGGCCAAATAAAACATCCTCAAGTATACAAAAACTCGATCCTACGAATGGATATAATGTTCGTATCGACAAGTCCGTGTGAATGACCAAAAACGTGTTGTTCCTATCGTAAATTCCGTGTCAACTAGAAGACACCATGAGGTTCATATCGCCAAATTCGTGTCAATGACCAGAATAACCCATGGTATTCATATAATCAAATTTGTGGTTGGTTGGTTGGTTGTTTGAAGTTTAACGTCGCACCTAACCTTATTGACCCAAATAAACATACCCTAGCAGAACCCTAACCCTAACAAAAACCTAACCAAAGCTATAAAAAAATTTGAATTTCGAATTTTCAAAATTAGGCTCTACAGACACTGATCACAATGGATCGCCAGAGAGCCTAATTTGTTTGGCACTTTAATCTACCTCTTGTGCCAGACAAACATGGTACAAACCATGCTGCCCTGTGTCGCTGACAGGAAAGCACCATCATGTTCATATCGTGAAATCCGTGTCAGTGACCCGAAGACACAATAATTCTCATATCGTTAAATTCGTGTTACTGACCAGAAGCCAACATCATGTTACTGACCAGAAGACAGTAGGAGATTCACATAGTCAAATCTGTGTCAGTGACAAAAAAACAACAAATTCATGTTCATATCGTAAAATCCGTGTAACTGACGTTGACTATGATGTTATTATCGACAAATCCGTGTACATGACCAGAAGACACCATGGAAGTCATATCGTCAAGTCTTTGCCAGAGACCAGAAGACACCATGGAAGTCATATCGTCAAGTATTTGTCAGAGACCAGAAGACACCATGGAAGTCATATCATCAAGTCTTTGTCAGAGACCAGAAGACTCCATGGAAGTCATATCGTCAAGTCTTTGTCAGAGACCAGAAGACACCATGGAAGTCATATCGTCAAGTCTTTGTCAGAGACCAGAAGACACCATGGAAGTCATATCGTCAAGTCTTTGTCAGAGACCAGAAGACACCATGAAAGTCATATCGTCAAGTCTTTGTCAGAGATCAGAAGACTCCATGGAAGTCATATCGTCAAGTCTTTGTCAGAGACCAGAAGACTCCATGGAAGTCATATCGTCAAGTCTTTGTCAGAGACCAGAAGACACCATGGAAGTCATATCGTCAAGTCTTTGTCAGAGGCCAGAAGACTCCATGGAAGTCATATCGTCAAGTCTTTGTCACAGACCAGAAGACACCATGGAAGTCATATCGTCAAGTCTTTGTCAGAGACCAGAAGACTCCATGAGGAACATATAATGAAATCCGAGTCACTAATCAGAATTAATCATTATGTTCATATCATCAAATGCGTGTCACAGACCAGATGACAGCATGCTGTTCATCATGAAATCGGTGTCATTGACCAGAAAAGATCCGGAAATTCATATCGGCAAATCTGTGTTAATGACCAGGAGAGAATATGATGTTCGTGTCTTGAAATCTGTGCAATTAACCAGAAGACATCAGGAAATTTATATTGTCAAATCTGTGTCATTGACCAACAGACCCCATGATCTTCGTATCGTCAGGCCATCCACAATATTATTTTTGTTTCCAGTAACCAACGTTAGAAAATTTGGGTAGGTAGGTAGGCAGAAATTTTAATTTATTTATTTCTTTATTTTTTTAGTGGATTTTTGACCTTTTTGTATAGTATTTCACGGGGTACTGCTGAAAAAAATAGAAATAAAAAATTGTCTACACAAACTTTTTTTTTTGACTGCAAAATATATGGGTAGGTAGGGTTACTGGAAACAGAAATATTATTGTGGATGGCCTCAAATCCGTGTGACTGACGGTGTCCATGATGTTAATATTGCCAAATCCTGGACAGGGGCTAGAAGACAACATGAGGTCCAGCGATCTATGGCAACGATGATTAAAACAGCCACGTACGATGGTACAACGCTGTGAAACTATCATCTGACCCATTGTCACCACTGTATTGCCTGAAATGGGTGGGCATTTCAGCAACGTAGCCAATACCTGGCCGTGGCGTTACGTGGTTTTGCACAACAGATGTTAGCTAGCCTTATGTCTTAGCCAGCGAATGCTGAAAGACGCCTTGGAGAAGAGATTTGCCCCGTCGAATCAAACTGATCTCTACAAATCTCAGCTGAAGGCAAGATACCGAAAGAAGAGCGAAAAACTCCCAGGACTGACTCAGACACTTCTCCGACTAGCACTCCGACTAGCACAGCTTGCATATCCGGATGCTGCGGATGACGTACTTTAGACTCTCGCTAAAGATCAGGCATTGGAGATTGTCTGAGGATCCCGGTCTGGCGGACGAGACAGTAAACGCTGAACGCCCGCATTATATTCGGCTGTGAAATTGAAGGTGTTCCATGTGTCATAAATACGGAAGGCCTGGCCGACAGCCAAGTCTGCAGTCCCAGTGAAAGAAGACTTGCTTACTTCATTCTAAGACGAAGATGCAATCAACGACGGGTTACCAAGAGAAACAAAGGAACTTGTTGAGTAGTTGAGTAGATTATTAGAGGGAAACCACCACGGCCGCGTCAAAATAGGCGACCGCCAAGGTGAGTTCACGCCCAACTCAGACGTTATGGCGACATAGATTGGACTGGTTGCTGGACGTGCGGAAAAAGGGTCCCTACAGAGCCAATTGTCCAGAATTATTGTAAGTCAGAAAAATGTCAGTCATCAGGTTTAACAAAACATCCACCGACAGAGTCGAATCTTACTACATAATGTGAAGACGGAATCTATCTTCCAGTCGGAATTGGGCCCGTAAAGATGTGATGCTGCGTCGACACCGGAGCTTCAGCGTCTCTTCTGGATGAAGGACTTAAGCCGGCGTTACGTAATTCATTTTTTCACTCATTCGCTTGCCTATCGACACAACTATGCCACTGAAAGGCGAAGCAGACATCAAGATGACTATATATGGATGATTATGGCACAACAGTGACTCGGGCGTTGATTGTTGGAGAGCTAAGGGTAGATGCACTCCTGGGGTACGATTTCCTGAGCACTCATTGTACCCAGATCGACACAGTGAACACACAGAATTGCGTGCGATGACCGTTCGAGCGTCTCAACCGCCTGACCGCTTTTTACTTGCGAAATACTAGGTTGTATACAGTGCTGAAATTTGGTATTTTGATGCAAAATTCATTGTGGACTGAATTTTAGATATGCAATTGATATACTGATAATAAATACTCGCATACCTTTGAAGCATGTCTTTGTGTATAGTCTCTTCCAATGCGCTGCTACTCTAGACTCCATTAGTGTTGTATAGGAGTCAGCAATATGTAATGTACAAGATTTGAAAGAGTATTCGACATCCATATTGGCTCCGATGGTGACGCCCCAACACTCTCTATTGGCCGATGTCATACTTAAACATTCCTCGAGACACGCTTGTTCGCTGGTCACATCGGCTCTGTCCTCAGATTTAATACCTATAACTGTTTCCTGGATAAAACGTTGAAGCTCACAAGTACCTTGAAAAAGAAAATCACAGCAAGTTAGGTGATCATAATAGACTTATATTAGGCATAAATCAACCCTACCAAGCATCATGGCCCCACTGAGCGGCAACAAATTTCTATCCTATCTCCGAAAGTATAAAAATTTGAGAGCTGACACTCTGGGACTGAGTAGTTTGTCATGTTGGGGTCATTTGCGGTCTATTTGCGTAAACCTGCGGGCAAAAAGTCGTGGGTAAATTCACGGAAAATCTGACCGAAACATCGACAAAAAAATACCTTTTGTGAAAATTGTTCCAATTTCATTGATACTGTGATGACATCGAAGCGGTCATCTTAGATTTTTATACATTTTCTGGTTGACACAAGTATAGTATGGTAATTTTTAGTCCCTACATGAAGGGGTAAGCCATATTTTGAGGGGGGGGGGGGGGGCGAAATGCGTCTCCCAGCCAGGCCTGGACAGGTCCCAAAAAGCTCAGAGACTAATCGCAATTGTAAAAGTTGGAGTTTGTGAAAAATCAACGGGCAGCCTGTGAGAGAATATAGGGTCCCCCCTTCTTCAATTTTCATGAACACAGATACGAGGTTTATGGCCGGGTAACCTGCTCAGTGAGCTAGATACCAAGCGTCAGATCCGAAATTTAATATTCAGCCGTCGTCCAAGTGCAAACGGCGAATCCTATCTCATCCCATTCTTGCGTCTTATATAATTCACATGGTATCATGTTCGATGAAAACACCAGTGATCTATGAATTAGCCAAACCCTGTGTGTTCACGTTTAACGAGAAAGAATTTCTGAACTTTTGTACATTCAAAATATTGAAACTGTTCTGATGACAATAGTTTTGTTACAACAACGACAATGTACATGAAGTACACCAGGCCTTTTATCTTTGATTTCTCATCTGTAAAGTAAGGTAAATCGACGCTCAGGATCTGTCAATTGGAAGCTCACCAATGGATAACTATTTCTACCCAATACCGTTCAAGCAGTGTGGTATTGTCATTCAGGATGTCCACATGAACAGCTACATTAAAAGTGTGGCTTGGATGCAAATTATCACATTGATCACTTTTGGTTCTTATCATATAACTTCTTTTCAGTACGTCGGCATCGTTTCCCACCACCATTTTAATGTTACGTTTGATAGGTACACATAGCGTTGTATTTGGTATGGCGATTATAATATCGATGTTGAAAGTTTTTCACAAGGCTGGAGATGAGGTTTGCACTTCCACTAGTACAATCACCGTTATGAATGCTTGTGGAATAGCCACAACAGAACCCGCCTTGGATTTGATGATCTCCTCTTATTGATCCATGCGTTCTCTTCTACTGTCCTCTCATAAATAACTGTACGAATGATGCATTTACTTCAATAATGCTTGAAGCAGTATCACCCTATCGAAGGTATCACCCTGTTCTATAGATTCTAGCCTTTCCGACTTTACCAAGGAGCACTGGCGGACATCGATTATTAGAACTGTAGAACTTTTTGTTCGATTGAACGAGTAGAACACGTTTCATTATATCCTTCTTATTAATACGATGCATTCAGATTATGTTTTGCATGATACACAAGCCACATTGAATCATCGTTGAGATATTTAGCTTAATGTTAGGGAATGGTAAAAAGAAACACTCACCACCAGTTTGTTCACACAAAGCATAACCGCTGGACGAAGAGCATTTCGCCGTCTCCCAATTTGTCGTTACATCTAGGTACTGATCAATCAAGACACATCGCTCTTTGTCTTCGTTATTTTTGTTCAACCAGGGTTGATATGTTCCGAGTTGTCCACCGTTGTGCCACCTGTACTCACCAGGGGTTGTTCCTGCATAATTGTATAGGCCGCTCCATAGGTCTCCTCTTCAGAAAATGAGATAAAACGTTATTTTGTGTATGTGTATATTGTTTCAACATTCTTGGTGTAAGAGGCCCCACACTTCCGTATTCCTAACCCTAAGACTAACATGCAAAACTAACACCGACCCTAAGCGAAGAGCCCTCGTTAGAAGAGTGATCCAAGGCGCCTCACTGGTGAACGCTAGCATCACACCGCTGAACCAGCACAGGTTCGAACCCCGCTGGTGCACGTGTGAAACTTTGCCAGTTACTGTCCGACAGGCGATGGTTCTCTCCGGGTAATCCGGCTTCCTCCACTGTCACAATCGAATTACATTGAGTGTGACATTAAACCAAATCCCCGCTCGACCCTAACCGAAACAATATGCCTTAACTTAAACCCACATGCATTTATGCTTTAATCCAGACAAGGGGGAGCATATACCCGTCTCCGTCTCATAGGCTCATCTGTCCCCAAACCTTTGATATGGAACAAGGGTTAGCATTTACATTTACAGTTCGGGATATAGCTATTTGACACGCACATGGTCACAAATTACTTCATTCGCTAGGCGCTTTTGTTCATTCGAATTGTTTCCATTACAGCTATCCATGTGCTTTTATATGAACTGTTAATGGAGAACATGTGTTGAACTGAAGAAAACCATAGCACAAAATAGGTAAATACGCTGTGTATGAGAACCGTAATTCAAAACTAGGGTTGGCACGCTTGCATATCCACAACTTTGGCGGATAAAAGCGGTAAATATATATGAGCAACGACGGAAGATGCGCTCATATTTGGCATAGGTACCGTATAGAAATTCATTGCTGCGGAGAGGGGTACTTGAGAATCGAGAACTTAGTAAAATATGGGAATCTCTTGCAGCGTCATATTTGTCTGACTGGCATTGATCTCGTCTGAATATACTCACAATCTGCCAATGCTCCACAGTGTCAGAGTTGTCAGGACATCCTTGCTGTCCACCGTCACGAGAGTCAGGTTGGCATTCTCGCATATTTCCGCCGCGTAGTTCCATGGTACTTTCTTATTGAAGTAGTAGGTTAGGGTTCGCATGGCATGTTCTGTGTCGACGAATATGTGGGATTCTGTTTCAAATAAGTAATTACACCAGTAGTTATTGTAGTGACGAATCGAGGAAGTCTGAGTTCTGGATGCTTCCCTCCCCATACAACTCTATGCATCGATAAATTCTGACGAACGAGTAAGAATGAAAATACCTAATGGAGTACGTCCATGTTATGGCTGAATTGACGGATAAGTATTCTCATTTTTTATCTTTTAATGGAAATATTATAGACTTCACAGACAATTATTCAAAACAACTTCATTTTATTCATGTGAATGGTTAATTTTCTTGTGACTTAAAATGACTACCGGCACCTCAGGCACAAAACTAAAACATTTAGTTTGAATTAAGTTTGGCATGAATAATCTAATATTTGGTATAGTCAAAGTATTTGTTCGTTGTTAATGAGTTTGCAAAATGTTGTTAAAATAAGGCTCAGTTAGCTGTCATGACAACCATCTCAACATAATAGGAATGACATGAGAACAGAAAATAAATTAGCTTGGTGACCCTCATTTTTTATTTTACACTCAGCTGAAACGAACGAAGGAGATGTGGAAAACTGCACTTCTCCAATTTTTTATTGAGAATCAGAGAGCGAAATTGGAACACGTCTGGCTTTGCAACAATGTGGCTGCATAAGCACGATGGTACGGATATGCAGAGTTTCAATGTTGGCAAGGTAGCGTTATTTTAGGATCAGAAAGCTCACAACTTTAGAAACAATTGGTGCGAAATGTATCTATGTTATAGCTCTTCTTTAAATTACAAGCGTCTAGTCCGTCATTCATAATCCAGCCGTCGTCCATTAGAGAATATCCGCGTCCATAATCCAAAGACCTATTCCATATTCCATATAACAGTATTAGCACCAAATTCAAAAAGACAATCATAGTATACATAAACATAGGCTTGTTTCCTGCAAGAGAGAAGCGGTCAACAGTTTTCAATGATGCCGGCAAGACATCATGATGTTCCAAAAATATCAAATCCGTATCGCTGATCAGTATTCTTAATCCATAATATTCGTTGTAAAGTCGTCATCTAAAGAATGATGTATCTCAGTCACGCTTTGATTGTGACTGTTCATATGAGTACCATGAGGATCTTGAAGTACATGGGTTCATACGGCCCCTAGCCCCGGGTTAAGCGGAATTAGACACAAGTTACGAAACGTAGCGCCATATATCTTGCACGCTACGTTCGTATTTTGCTATCAGCATGCGATATGTATCGCCAAATTTGAGAAACTTTGAGTGGAGGCGCTTGGTGGAATAGCCCTGTTTTATAACTTTCTGCAACAATGTTTTGTGACGTTGATTAAAATCATCACATTTAACACAGGATCTAGCAAATGCTACTAAGCGAGATATGTATACGCCATATGCAGGTCCCACTGGAATATTACTATCCAGAAAGGGATAGTTTACGATGTCGAAATTGTAATCATCTCTTTTGTCATAAAGTCGACGAGAGAGAATGCCCGCTTCTTTTTTATAGAGATAGAGATCTAAATAAGATGTGCCTGTAAGGCTATCTGTTGTTTCCTTCAAATCCAGTGAAGGTGGATATATATCCTTCACTGCGTCATTTATATAGCGATTATCCACAGCGAGAAGATCGTCTATATAGCGTTTGGTGAATGAGAAGGAACGGGCTTTGAATGGATCGGTTTTTGAAAGCGCCTGCATATAGTCATATTCATAAGAGAACAGATACAGGTCAGCCAACAGGGGTGCACAATTAGTACCCATTGGAATACCTATATGCTGCTGATATATTGTGTTGCCAAATTTCACATAGATATTTTTAATGAGAAATTCAAGCAACTCTATAAACAAAGAAACATCCCATGAATGATATCTCTTGTATGCAGTCGAGCTAAAGAATGCTTTATGGCTTCCGACATTAATATATCTACGATCAGTTTTCTTGAACACAGATACTATTAATGAACTTAGACGGTCAATAAGGTCCTGATGAGGGATTGTAGTATAGAGAGTCGAGAAATTCCATGTGGATACATGTCTGTACGGTATGTGATCTTTAGCATCAAGTTCTTCCGTAAGACATTTTGAGTTTTTCAATATCCACATACATTCAACGCCAGAGTTCTTAGAAATAGTGGCGCACATGGTGCACATGTGACAGTCGGATAAAGTTGTAGTTCTAAGTTTGAACTCTTGTTCAAATTTGTTGGCAATAAAGCATGCTCGCTTGTTTTCGTTGTGGAAAATATACATTACTAATGCCTTATACGTTTCACGATTCAAAGCGCACGTGCAACACTAGTATACTCAGGGCTTTATATTACGCTAATTTGGGCACACCCTCTATTAGATTACGCTAATGTGCCCAAATTAAAAATACATGTAAGATAGATTAATAACAGGATGCAAATTGCTGAAAAAGTTGAAAAAGTAACCAGTTATCAATTTCCTGTTGAATACTTGCCAACAAACTACATATTTTGTACATTTTTAGAATTCTTTCTCTCCCCAAATTTCATATAATTTGAGCATATTTGATTTGGGCACACCCTTAAAAGGTGTGAACAACATGTAATATAAAGCCCTGTATACTATTCATCGATCGTATTGAATTTATATATTTTCAGACAGAAACTGATGGGTATCCACATCGTTTGTTAGCGGTCTGCTTGATATGTAGTGTATTTGCTCTTTCGGTAAGATTTATCACTGTATAGAGTCGTACAGAGTGGTGTCGCAATGCCCTGCTGTCACAGAGCAGACTCACAACAACACAATCTTTCAACGTTAAGAAGCAACACCTAATTGATCTAGTTCGTAGTACAAACCAGGATTGTTTTTCCATTCTCCAGATGAACGTACTTCCGGGTTTATAATAACGCTGGTCCGATGTTACTTCGCGTATTGGTCTGTGAGCTGGGCACATGGAAGCCACATCTTTACGGGTATTTGCTGTACTCACAGAAGATCGCTTTCGTTAAAAACAGCACATCAGCAATGAAGTACAAAAAGGAAAGTGAGTTTATAAACTATTTACTGTGAACGACAATACGCGATAAACCTGATCACTATTTATAGCAGCTAAAGTCATTGTAATGTGAAAAGCAAAAGAAAGATCCACAACTGACATTCTTCCTGAACTTTCTTGGATGACTTGTAATCAATGTTCTAATATGCACAAATCTACTTTTGTTTCAGACTCATGAACTGTGATGTACTCTTTTATCTCCAAGATCGTTTTTAAATATGTATCGTCAGTGCACCCAAGGTGCAAACTGAAACTGAACTGAATTAAAACGATCGTACATAGATAGAGCTACAAGTCCGACTGGCCAACGCACGTTCAGATACCAGGGTCTCCTAACATTTTTGAAAAGAATATTATACCACAATTTTTAATGTAATTCTTAACAGTTGTTTATCACAGTAAACCTTTATCAAAAGAGCTAAACGACGTTTAAAGTATGTCTTACCCATGTATGTTTCTTTCTATTTATTTTTCTATTTTATTGGTTATTATATGTGTTATACATGCGTTTGCATGCGATGTGTCTAACAGGGCCCTTCTGAGAAGCAGCCATCTAAGCTGAGCTGGGCCACCCTGTATAAATTTGTTGAATAAATTAAAAAAATAGTAATAATAAAAAAACCACTGTTTTGTGATTGAATGAACCTCTGTAGATATATTATCTAGCGATCTCATTGTTTGAAGGGAAGTGACAGAAAGACATTCCAGTCCAAGATTGCTCCTTACTGAATTGAGACTCAATATCCTGTGGCCCTCCAGCTTAGGGCAGCGTGGTTTACCATACCATGTTTGTCTGGCACAGGAGGTAGATTAAAGTGCCAAACAAATTATACTCTCTGACGATCCATTGTAATCACCAGTGTCTGTAGAGCCTAATTTTCAAAATTCGAAATTCGAAATTCGAATTTTTTGTAGTTTTGGTTAGGTTTTTGTTAGGGTTAGGGTTTTGATAGGGTATGTTAGTTTGGGTCATCGTCGCCGTGTGACCAATACGTTTAGGTGCAACGCTAAACTTCAAACAACCAACCAACCTCAATATCCTGTGGCTATTGGATCTGAGCTGGTTGGCTTAATTTCAACTTGTACCAATGTTCGTGTTTACGAAACTCGAACCATTTCGAATCGATCCGCGAGCATGCATTCTAATCATCAACCGATCTCTGCTTTCGGTGTCGAGATACCGATGCGCAGCCTTTCTGTGGTGTTCTGGTGACCTCAACACTGCCAGCATGACCTGAAACCGACTACCCCCATCCCTCCCCGTCCTCCCTTCCTCGGCACCTGAATGAGCAGCTTTCAGAAAATGTATAACTCGTTTCGGTGAGCTTATTCATATCAATTAATTGGGCAAAAACTGATCATGAGCTATTTAAAATCTTGGATCCTGGAACTTTAAGGTGAGAAACAATTCTTATGTGAGGACTACTTTTAAGACGGGGACTGGTTATGAGGTGGAATTGTTCAAATGGAAAGAATGATGTTGAGGTATGGAATAATTTCAAAGTGAAGAATGTGCTCCCACATCATGCCATTCAGGAGTTCAGCTTGAGATTACATAAACTAGCTTACCTGACAGGATGATCATCAGCACGAGTAGGCCTTCTGCGCTCAACTTTTTAAGACCTACAAAACAGTAAACACTTCTAGGTTAATCAGTTCCTTAGTGGGAAAGCTTAGCATCCTTCAATATCCTTCCTATTTCATTTCGCACTTCTACTCGGGGAATATATTTGTAGTTTTCGAGAAAAGCAGTGTAGAATTCAACCAATGTCCATCTATATCGAGGGAGAGGGTGTGTCATCTCATCTATTTTATCACAAAATAGTTTTGATTCGTGTATTAAATTCCACTGACGACAGTGTGGTGAATCGTTTGTTTGCGTCATCCAATATCTCCACATTAACATCTACAACAACAAAAAACGTGGGAAAGTTCTCTATATCCAGGAAAATCATCGACCATCCAATAATCGAGTAGGGTCCTTCGGGTACGTTGTGTTCAGTGCAGTAAAAGCAATTGGTGTCATGACTTATTGCTATATTATAGTTCCCAGATGACTTGACCGGGCTTATACATTATGGCTCCTAAATATTTGTATCTTATACCCCTCAAGGTGGTGCTAGGGCTCGTGTGGGCATGTCATTCAAGATGTCAACATGAACAGACACAATAAAAGGTACAAATCACAGGGATCATACTTTGTTTTTGTAAGGTGTTTAGATATGCACTCAGAATAATTGCTTGTGGGCTCATATCTTTTTTGTCAGTACATCGGCATCTTTTTCACCCATTTTTATATGTTGGGTTTGACAATGTTTTCACCGCCATGTTCTAGGACCACTGGGACGTTGTTACATCGGTAATAGCTGATAATGACATTTGTTCTCTATTGAACTTAGTTAACTACGTATCCGCGAGGACACACCCAAGTCTTACCAATGTTTCGCGCGAAATGGCTCCAACTTTATTGCGCAACAAGAAAGTCCATCCCAATATGATCACAAACTAATTTTTTTTTCTAATTGATTTCTCTCGTACCTTCCCATTGAAAATTATCAGTCCTTCAAACGGGAATTTTGCTGACAATGTAACTACAGAGTTACCCATCCAAGAAGCGTTTTTTGCTTGATGTTGATAAAAATTTGAAAAAAAACGAGTATGTGGACCCCAGCTTAACAGTGTTCCAAGACATTTTTTTACGTTTTCTCTGGATGGGACTGAATTTGAGTACATTTATGAAGTTTCTTTCTCTTTTTGAACTCGCTGGCTGAATTGTCTTCTGAAATGATAGCACGCTAGGTCGATTATTAAAATATTTACTGATAGATTGTTGTTGAAGATTTTACAACTGTTAACGGCCGAAGTGCGAATGCCATTGTCTGTTTTCAGCCGCACAACATTAATCTGTTGGATTATCACGAGGATATACAGTGATTATACTAGTTATTGAACCAGGAAAGGAGAGAAAAGTCTTACCGGACATCACGGCGATCCTTCTGGGAAAGAAGACTTACCGCTGCTGTTATGGATTTGAAATACCATGTCTTCTTATACCGTAGTTTAATGTTTGCCTATCCCTCATGGTCAATATCCACAAAATTAACTACGTTCGTAACAAAATCTTTGTTCAGAAATTTCGATTTGTACTGTAGTCGATTTAGCGCATACTGCTTCCATTCTTGATCTATTGATACTATTTTCGTTTATGTACGATATGCCCTCTGTAACCCGGTATGGAGATACAGCTGAAAGTGGAAGCATTCGATTTTTGATTATTACATTGCAAATTGATTTTCATTAATCCGTAATAGTGCACTGCGTATACCCGAACCGACGTAAGGAATCATTCATCAATCCCGGAGATAGGGCCTCTGATAGGCTTCTTTGCTAGCCATTCAAAAAAGTACTGGCACAGCGACGTCAGTGAGGATAGGTCACCCTCTGTGACAGAAACATGATGTACATGCATATCTATTCCAGACGTCAATCCTCTTTTGCTAGACAGTTCGTCTGGTGTATGCTTCCACCCTAATTTCTGGGATCACTTATCTTGAATGCGTATAAGCATATGTAGTCATACTTGGAAATGCATTGCCGCGCGTTCTGAATTACTTGTTTACTTCGACACTAAGACCAAATCCGTCTACACTGAGCATCATGCAACTGTCGTCATTGGAAGTTTTACCATGACATCAAACATATAGTGGTTGTTGTGACATCAGTTCAGGCATCAGCTCCTCTTTGTGATCAAAGGCTCGTGCTTTGCATTTCAAATTCAAAATCCGAGACACCCAGAAGATGATTCCATTGACCAAAGAGGTCCATCAATCTGTGTCGTTACCACTAACCATAACGAAAATATGTCAAGATATTGCATATGTTAGATTGCATCGCCCGATGAAAACAAGCGAAACACCCCGGCTATTCTTGAAATTTCTGTATTTGGATAACGTGCTGGACATAATGAACATCCCCAGAATTGTAATTGAATCAGTGCTTCGCAGTGCTGTACCTAATTGTTTTAAGTGTATTTCTTACTACTACAATTATTCCCAAACCATCAATGCCGCTGACTGGAACGAATACACGTCCGGCGCGTATGGGTTTGACTGCGAGACATTATTCTATAAACTATGTTAACGTATTTTGACAGTTAACCGTGTTATATTTTGCAATATGGACCATAAAATACACCTGATGAAGGGACCAAACCATAGGGAGCCGAGGAATATCAATACCATAGCTGATCAAAGATAATTCTGAGTGTACGTGAACACAACGTCGTTGTGTGGTCTAAACGAGAATTTTTTTGAAAACATACAGTAACCTCTGTCTGGTTGTATCTTTCCCAAGGTAAGGGTGGAGATTCCAGTCGCCACATACCCTTTCCTAATAGTAAGAGACACCATGGTGCAAGAAGTCCTTGCAGACCACCAAAGTAGGCCCCAAATAATAATATTTATATACAAATATTATTATGTAAATATTATTTTTATAACAGATGCCGATTAATGAGTCGAGTATAGTTATTCCATCTGCTTCTCTGCCGACTTACTCCTCCACTGGAATTCCTTTGGAAAATGCATTCAACAGACAAAAACAATATCTTAAGGAGAGAGGTATTTCCCTTCCTATCAATCATTCCGATACATTCAATTTGTACTGGACTATCAAAATGTAAAATACCATACATAATTGGTTTTATAACTGGTTCCAGAAGATGTACAACTAAACGTCTGTCCACTCTGTTAAAAAGAACCCTGCTGACAGTTAAATTATTTTGGAAGAATTATTGTGCTGCCATTTCAAAAATTCAGATGGTCGAATGCCTGTGGATAGCTGGAAACTCAAAAAGTTTTACGGACGAACTAGATGGCAAAGGACCAATACCGTACAGACATGTATCTACTTGGGTTTTCTCTACTTCCTATACTACCTGGTCAGGTCCTCATAGAGCACCACAGTTCACTAATAATACTGGTGTTCAGTAAAACTGGTAATCGGTTTGTTAATAGCAGGAACCATAAGGCTTTCTTCAGTTCTACTACAGGTAAAGCATATCATTACTGGGACGTCTATTTGTTGATAGAATTACCTGAATTTCTCATTAATAATATTTATGTGAAATTCGGCAACACCATATACCAACAGCGTATAGCTATCCCATTGGGTACGAGTTGTGCCCCGCTTTTGGCAGACCGATATCTGTTTTCGTATGCATATGCAGAAATTGTCAAAGATAACCATTTCAAAGCCCTCATTCACGAAACGCTACATAGACGCCCTCCTAGCACTGGATAATCCATATATTAGCGAATATATTGGAATCTCTGCAAATTGTGACGATTTCTATCAAAGCCATAGAACTTTATTAAAGACGATTGCAAAGCAATGACAAACCATCAAACGCCTCAATTCAACGGTACTCAAATTCTGCGATAAACATCGTGTCTTTAACATGATGAAATGTTCAAATGAACAGACACGATCAAAGCGTGACTGAGATACATCTTACTCTAGAAAACGTCTTTATAGATCCTGTGTTAAATGTGACCATTTTAATCAGCGTCACAAAACATTGTTGCAGAAACTTATAAAACAGGGCTATATCACCAGGCGCCTCCACTCAAAGTTTCTCAAATTTGGTGATACATGCTGATAGCAAAATACAAGCGTTGCGTGCAAGATCTATGGCGTTACGTTTCGTAACTTGGGTTCATACGGCCCCTAGCCCCGGGTTAAGCGAGATTAGACACAAGTTACGAAACGTAACGCCATAGATCTTACTTCAAGATCCTCATAGTACTCATATGAACAGTCACAATCAAAGCGTGACTGAGATACATCATTCTTTAGATGACGACTTTACAACGAATATTATGGATTAAGAATACTGATCAGCGATACGGATTTGATATTTTTGGAACATCATGATGTCTTGCCGGCATCATTGAAAACTGTTGACCGCTTCTCTCTTGCAGGAAACAAGCCTATGTTTATGTATACTATGATTGTCTTTTTGAATTTGGTGCTAATACTGTTATATGGAATATGGAATAGGTCTTTGGATTATGGACGCGGATATTCTCTAATGGACAACGGCTGAATTATGAATGACGGACCAGACGCTTGTAATTGGAGTCTTTTCGTTGTTGGAAGAAAGTCGGACTGTCCGAAGCGAAACCTGCAAGCCTGTGACCAGAAAACCAATCTTCAAAACGCACGAGTCAAAATCAGTCGCACTGGTGAGAGACGAACCTTTTCAAGCAAGAATGTTTGGGGAAGCTTGTGCAGAATCGTTAGAGCAATATATAGCCCGGAACAATCAAGGGTTCACTGTGTGTTGCCCGCATATTATCTACAGCTGATCCATTTTGCGTACCAATACTCCCAAGTGGATAAGTATGGTGATATAGGACTATCTGTCTACAGCTGTGGATATTAGGGAATAACGAGGATTTGTGCCCATTTTGAATAACAGAAGTTTAAATATTGGTTGAAAATGCACCTTCTAATTGAACTTCGTAACCGTTAATATTTCGTCGTAAGACACAACTGCCTGTTCGAAGTCCATTGATAGAATTATAAAGTAACCCAGGAATGGATATCGCTTATCAGCAGTATCATCTTTAAAAATGACAGGTGATAAAGGTATGGGTCTCCAATTTCTCAAAATATTTCTTGGATTCCCAGGCTTTGGGATACATGTCATCAGATCGTATCTCGCGCTTGTAGACAGCTTTCCGCTTGTGTTTATATCGCGCTGAAAATGACCCATCCAAATATTTGTTAAGTGTAACTCAAACTCCTATTGTTGCATCAGTACTTAATTTAGTAATGGCGTGTGTTCAGGAGATTTCTAATTTCGTCCTGAGCTGGCCATGCGTCATTCTAAGTATATTGGTATTCACACTGCATGTAATATTTTCCCCGCTCATTCGTCTTTCTCATACTTTCGTAAATATTTTCTCCATTGTCCAGTTTTGGATGTGGCAGTTTTGTGGCTTTTCTACTATATTAATATTGTAAGCTTTTGTTCTGGTGAGTAATTTATTGATTTCCATATTTGAATTGTTCTTATTAACGAACACAAATACAATTTATTTCTTTCATCGATATAATAGTATCAATTAGTTTAGTAGCTCCACGTCACCCAAATCGAAATATTTTTCATTAGTCTGTATAGATCCTTGATAATCATTGACGTTGAGATAATATATCTCTCGATTACTCTTGTGTATTTTGAAGTACCGGCGTATCGCCCGAAATTGGATACTTTCCCAGTAACACTATCGGAACCGACCGATAACTCACCAAAACCTATACCTCAGGACCTCCCCCAAATGGGGACAGTAAATAAGCTGATTATATTCAACGATATAACACAATCGAGTCAAAAAGATGTAATTTCCATCATTCAATATATTTCATGAAAGCCATATACTGATTTTATTCGGTGAGAAATGGTAATACAAAATACAACCTTGGTATGTCCAGATCTTGGCTCTTAAAGATCTATGGACAGTCTAGTTTTCAACATCAGAACCCTGGATAGTTTTGGTGTTTTCTCCGCATTAAACTGTTCCGTCCATGCTGTATGTAAAAAGTTATATCTGCTGTCGAAAAATATCGTTGTTTTGTTCATAATGGCACAGTTGTTGCATCGTTCATCATTTTGTCTTCTGCTTTTGGTTGACACTTAAGCAAGTCAATGAGACGACCAACCCTTATAGTCTATTTCATCATACCTGTACTTGAACTCAAGTTTTGTGTATTCCTTTCAGAAACAATCAGTAAAACTAACATGTGTCTCCATTCAAGTCTAATAATACAGTGTCATAATTCGTCCGAGACCACGAATCGAGAATCATTCACGTCGCCATATTGAAAGTCATAATGGCCCAGGCCGTATTGACCCAGTTTTGCCGTATTGGGTCGTTTTTTCGTCTTGGCTAGCTCTTGTGGTGCTCAAATAAACAGTCACAATCAAAGCGTGACTGAGATACATCATACTCTGGAACGACTTGGAAATTGATTTGGATAACGAATAATTGTCAGTGATTACGATTTTATGTAACGAACATCATCTTGTTTTGCTGACATCATTGAAAACTGTTGACCGCTTCTCTCTTGAGGGAACGGTTCAAACCATCTTGTGTTTTCATTATTTTAATTATTTTTATTTCATAGACATTTGGAATTGGTGCTAACTGCCGTACGAAATAGGTCTTTAGATTATTGACGCGGAAATTCTTTTATGGGCGACGGCTGGATATTGAATGTCGGTTCTGACGCATGTTATTCTAATATTCGCCCGGTTTGGGGGTCGTATGAAGTTCCAGGCCCATTTCCTTGTATAAGATTCATATATCATAGGTAGTTAATTACTTAATAAGACTGTAGACAATTTTCCTTATTCACAAATGGGTGTTGTAAATGCTTGGTTCACCCTGTCCATTAGTTTTGCCAATTGTTATTGTGTATAGCACTTGATGACCAAGTAATATCTATCAGGATACCTATCTAGTTAAAATTAATAATAATAACTATGTATTAGACTCCACGAGTCCTACACTTGAAGTATATGATACGTCAGGAAAGATGTGTTACCTATCACAGAGCTTGTTGTGAAAAATAATGCCGGGAACCAAAGAAGCCAATACTTATTGAATAGTATCTATTATACGAACGATCCCTCATATTTGTAAACATTTGCATCGCGATGGGCCATTACCAAAATAAAGCAATAGGCTGATGAAAATAACATGTAACAGCCTACACCCCAACAGAAACTGTTAAACATTCCCCGACACTACACCCCGCCTTACTTCGACTGTAACGGATAAGGATTCTTGACATAATACGCGATAATAGACTTATATAACCCTGTCATTACTCAAAAATGATCCACTTTCTCTAGTTTTGCGAAAAAATAACTGTTTACGAAAACGTTACATTTTTTTTAAAGCTTTGCTTATTGGAAAACTGTTCCGGTCCTAGCAACTATGTTTACTGGATGTCAGACCAAATAATGCTGTACGCAAATTTTCGTATATTAATATCTGAAATATAGAAACTAAGAACCTATACCTGTGACAGCTAAGACCATATCAAGTCCAGTTTTATTTTTATTTTATTATTGCTTTCAATCTTGAAACAATGAAATAAAATTCGAGCGCGAAACAATAAATAAAATTGGCGTGGCCTAACGGCGCTCTCCCCTATCATTACAAACCACAGGAGCAACTCACATAGCAACTGAATAAGGATATTAACTTTTCATTTCAACATTAACAGCACACACACTCTTCTATGTACGTTTTCCATCAAAATATGCGACAGTGAGCAGAAAAGTTTTTATATCGGTCAGAATGATCAGCACGAACACTCCTCCTACCAATATTGCCCACAAGTAACCCAGGGTCTGAGATGACGTCCGGTGGTCATCTGCGCATCTCAACTTCCTCTGATGAGCCGATAACTTGGTCGTATCCAGTGTCAAATTTCGTATGATAATGTCGATAAATTCCTTCTTCTCCTCGTCTGTTTGGATAATGTTGGGCTGGCATGCACATGGACAGTCTTTCGACGTGAAATCACTTCCGGTCGTTGTCATGTAGTTTCCGGTGCTGATTATTGATTGTTCAGTGAGAAGTGCCTGATCTGTGGGCAAAAGCGGAACAGATAGAAAGTTTCAGTAACATGTTACCTGAACTGGGCAAGATTCCATATTTCAATGCGAATTATCTCACCTTCATCTTTTTATTGTGAGAACGATACACATACTCAATTTACAATTATTATAAAGCAAATTTCTACAAAATTGAAAGAAATGTGAATATATTGGCTGTCAGATTGATAGGTAAAAACATATTTACGACTTTACATGTGATAAACTTTCATTTTCGAGCGTTTATTTTTCGAAAAGTTCGAAATCGTTCATTTAATTAATCATTTTGGCGAGTATAACACATCTTCAACAAAATACAGGTGCAAAGTTTGTTCGGAAAAGTAAATGTTGCTGCGTATAATAAGATTTTGAAGAATTTTTCTTCAGCAAGATAATCCAGTCTGGAGAAAAAAATCAATACAGTTTATAAGAAGAGCTCAATAAATTTGTTTTTATTTCGAGTATATTTTAAGTTCACACATATCGAAATTTCAAGAAAGGTTAATTAATTGACAATGTATGACAAGTGGATAACGAGGTGTAGAACTCACCAGTAATACCTGTCGAAGAAATAGTGGGAATGGTCAACTGTGCTTTCGTAGATGATTCGTTTCCGTTCGTCTCCGTCGTGATACGATCCTGCCTCAGTTTATCTGTGCTAGTTGAACTAACGGCCAATGGTTCGCGTTGCCCTGTTGACTTCATGCCTATAGTGTTCGCTGTCAATATAGTTGTAGTTGTGAAATTGGACAGTGGATCCGCACCGGTTATTGTTGAATTTGTAGTCGTATTGCTGTAAGAGTTGCCGGTATCTGTAGAAGTAGTAGCCGTTGATGCTGTTGTTGTTGTTGTTGTTGTTGAATTAGAGGTCGGTATTCGGATGGACGTGCTTAATGTTGTTGTGTCGTCAGTATCCGTGTAATTTACACTGCTGAAGTCTGAAGCATCCACGACCGCTGTTAAGTAGTTAATGTGTGTGTAGAAAATAGTAAAATTGCAGCATTATTGTTCAAACAATAATTCAATTAGATCAATGTGGGAACAGAATTGAATCAATGTTGGGGTAATCGGTGCCTGTATTGAAATTTATTCGACTTAGATGGAGGTTTTTCTGTTCAGCACCAATATCCATAGCTGACATAGGATACTGTAGCTATAATTTTGACTTTTTTTTCGAACGGTCAATGCTATTTTGAACCAAATATTTGTACGGAGAGCCTAGCAATCCCAATGGAATACCTTGTCCACCGAATGAACTTGTACCTAGCTTGTAACACTTTTGAGATATTTTCCAAACCAGATTGAAGAATAGAGACGGACTGTCTTTGGTCGAACTTTGGTCTAAGATTAGCAGTTCAGATATCAACCACAACAGGCTTTGTTGCTATCCAATCAATAATTTGTGACCTGGTCACAACTGTGCCTAGCAGTATAATACGTTCATCAGGACAATACTTCATCAACCTGTAAGTATAAAACGGCATGCTGATGCTCGTTAAGGCGTGCCTTCTGAAAGATAATTAATTCTCCCTCATCTTTATCTCCAATATTATGTTTCGAACGCCAATGCTCGGTGGTACACTAGCCGTTTTCACAACGATCCTGGATTCAACATAGGGTCACAGGCGCCATCTTTTAGTTTTGTCCTATCATTACGTATGCACTAACGCCATCTTTTTGATTTGGCTCTGGCTACTAATGCGCATTTGAACAAAACAAAAACATGACGTCTGCGACCATACGTTGACGCGAGAGCGACTATAGAAACAGTCTGCATAATACTACTTCTACCCAGTACATGTTGAATATACGCATGTGGAATGACATTATGTCAGAAGCAAAGGAAGATTTAAACGATAACTCTGAAATTATTCGCGAGGGGCTCACATCAGCGAAAGTTGTTATTTATTCGAGTCTTGATCCAGGTAGCACATACCAGCATCTCAGTGAACACATCGAGTTTCTCCATCCCATATCCCGGAGGTGACCGAAACATTTCAGATTCACAAATTCTAAATACACGTATGTTGTCAACAAAGAAACAACTAATATCTTTCTCGCTTATTTTGAAGATGTTACCGGTACCTCAATTATTGCCCTCCAAAATTCTGGTTCACGTTTTCCCTGTTTATTCCGCCTATCTTTCAACCTGGGAAATGTCATGCCACAAGGCCAAATTTCCCATTACTCTCGCTCATATAAACAGGATCAATTGTAATGTCTGATCAACCGTCTGTGAGCGAGTTGTTTGAATAAGAATTGCGCCATGTTGAAACAAAAGCAAGAATACATAATTTGTTATAGCGGTCTCATAAATAATTGATGTGCAGCATGATCAGCACTCATAGTTGAGCACATTTTCAATGACGCCTTAAATGAATATAATAGACTAAATTGGATCGATATAGATTGACTATCTTTACGTCGGACTATAGACTTAAACTTATCTAGTCTAGACATATGCTCTTAGCTAACAATGGGACATTTGTTTACAAAATCAATACATAACAAAATGACACAAACATCGATCGTACTCTGCTAAAATGTAATATCTCCTTCATCCCGAAGTCTTCGCGCTTATTACCGTACATCTCACATCAAGATCCCTACAAATCATATACCATATATGAACAAGTCTTCTCTTCAATTGAAAGTCAGAGTGCGAACGTAGATCTATGTGAAGCACTTTTCACAGTTGTCGCTTAACACAGGACGAGGGACTATCGGCCATTTACGCACTATAGATATCGTTGCTGATAACATGGAACTACATTCAAAGCCACAATTCAGATAGAGGCGCCAGAACCGATATTTAGAAGCCAATTTTCGTCCAACATTGGCAGACAGTATTCACCTTGAAATCGGTGTTTTAAAATTCTAAACCGGTTTTGGCGAAATGGATAAGATGATATTCAAGAAGGTGCCAAGATTCACCGCACGACAAATACAAATTTAAATTAAAACGCCAATTTGAACGTGCTAAAATCTGGACGAATTTTATGTTGAATTTCTAAACGCCTGGTTCATTGGGAATTAACACCAGCTTCAAGTAGGCATCAGCATATAAATACAAACTATTTTCTTACAAGAGAAAGTCGATAACCCCTTTGCAATGATGCAGTGAAAACACCCCGATATTCCCATTGTTAAATCCTTATAACTGACCAGTATTCTGACACAAACGAAGGAAGTCGAAAAATTAGTTGTGGGTGATAAAGTTTCATGACAAGAACTCCGTATACCGGCCACATTGGAAACTGGAGTTACTTGGATTGTGTCAAGCTTGTCAAACTATGGTTTAAATAGTATTTTATTCACCTCGTTTCACAATTGACGCGGAATTAATTGTGTCGAACATGACGTTTATATACTTGCCATAATTATAAGCTTACCTTTGAAACATATCTTCGTGTATAGTCTTATCGAATCCATCGTCGACATTCTCGCCTCTATTAGGGTTGTATATGAGTCTGCCATTTGTAATGTACAAGACTTGAAAGAATGGTCCCAGTAATTGATCCCGATGGTGACTCCCCAACACTCTTCCTGTGTGGACGAGGTCTCGCTTAGACATTCTGAAAGACACACTGCTATGCTGCTCACATCGGGTCGTTCCGAAGATATTATACCTGCTCCACTAACCGTTTCCAGTTTGGTATGACCCCCAAACTCACAATGGCCTTAAACAGAAAAAATACCAGCATCACAATAACTTAGGTTATCAGACTAGCAGTAATGCCTGTGAGAGGGTGAAGGATCCTCCATGCCTTCTCCTATCTGCATCAACACAGGCACTGGCTATATTATAAGCGTCTGGTCCGGCATTCATTATTCAGCCGCAGTCCATTAAAGAATCTTCGCGTCCATAATCCAAAGACCTATTCCATATAACAGCATTAGTTTCAATTTTGGTACCAGAATACTGAGACCAGGCCTTCAAGGGGTCCCGCCAGAACACATTTTTAACTTCCTTTTGAACTGCCACGGCAGTCGAGTTCAGCGCCTTGGAATGGTTGGAATATCTGTTTAACTATTATGTTGTGGTTGCCTTGTTTAACTATCCTTTTTATCTATTTTATTTTAAGATATGAGGCGAATGACTGGATATGTGTCATTGCCAATACCCCTAGTCCTTTTTGACAATGGCTGTTTTACGTTTTGTCTCATCCGTTTTAGCATTCCATATGAATTTTTCTAAGTTTGTAATGAATATGGCCTTAGGATCAGGAAGAACTGAAAACTGGTGAACCAGTAGTGGAATAACAAATGTTTTGATAATTGTTATTTTCCCTATAGGGGTTAAAATACGTCTAGACCAGCTTCTTAGAATCGTTTTAATATAACTCATTTTATCGTTAAAATTCTTTCTGATTGTTTTAGCTATATCAGGATAAATCAGATTCCAATTAATTTAAAACCTCCGGAATCCCAGTTTCTCCTATAGTAAGGACATAGATTGACAGTGCTTCCTTTCGTCTGCCCAATCCACACTGCCAAAGGCTTGTGAATGTTCAGGCGCAGCCCAGGGGAGTTGGAAAATTTATTCAGGAGGCCCATGGCTCTTTCAGCGATTCATTGTAATATTGTTATCTCAGATTTGTCAATTTCAATTCTTTTGATAGATATATCATTTTTTTACAGCATGAGACAGGGACTCTGCGACAAGAATGAAAATGTAGGGGGATACTGGATCCCCCTGTCAACACCCCCGTTTTGGATGGAAAATGAAAAATCAAACTGTATTAAAGAGTGAATCTTGGAAAATAACATTCTATCTACTCAGGAACTACTGTATATGGATTGTCTATCTTGAAGTAAAATGGAAGAGAATTGCCAAACTGAGATATCTGACATGGCTACGAATTTCAAAGAAGAAAAATGTAGAAATGAAATTCCATTTAACTAAGGGAGACAACGTAATGTGGTGTTTTTTTTATCGTCGAGTAAAATAAGAGAGGAAGATCACACTGACCTATCTGTCATATCGACAGACCTGCCATATTGTGAGATCCCATTTGTGTAAATAAAATGTAACTTTCCGTGATTCACTCATGAAGTTTAATTTTGATTTTCCTCTCGTTTTCCCCAGGTACGTCATATATTACTCTGTGAGGAATATGTCGCATTGGGTTGTCCCCCTTAGGTAGATGGAATGTCATTTCTAATATTCTCTTCTTTTAGTTTTGTATTCATGGCAGATACGCCAGTTTGGTATTTTTATTCCATTTTACATAACGGGTAATTCTTCTGTTGTAGATGGATTGTGATTTCTCAAGTCATATCAGACATGTCGGTTTGGTATTTTAATTATTAGGCAGATGCCATTCTCTTAAAATTTTCTGGGTCAAACAAGGACATATGTGAAGTGTATAGTTTCTTCAAACACGTGTTCTTGAATGACTTAATTAACCTGTTTGGTTCACAAGATTGTTTCACAGCAAAATGAGGAGAAAATCAATCTGGCTGTTCTGGCATACAAAAACATTTGAAGGAGAGAAAATTGAAACTGACATCCCACCTACTCAAGGGGGAGTGATCCATGTGGGCTGCTTGTGTCAATTGGAGAGACACCCCAAACTGACCTATCTGACAATAAATATCTGGGAGAAGACTATTTACCCAAGGGGGATTACGCAATATTGCTCGTTTGTCTCCGAGCAAAATGAGAGAGAAATATCAAATTGGCGTCTCTGTCCTGACTGAAAATTAAAAGGAGAGGAAACCAGACGTGGCATTCCATGTACCTAACAGACCAACTCAATATGGTGTATTTGTCCTATAGTAAATAGGTGAAGAACACCAACGTGAGCTATCTGACATACCAATATACCGGGTATTCAAAAAACGGGAAAATGGAAGGCAAAACTGGCACGTCTAACATGATCACAATTTAAGAGTGGATTTTGGGAAATTTCATTCTATCTACCTAAAGGGAACTATCTCGAAGTTATATGAAGAGAATTGCCACACTGTCATATCTGGTATGACTGAAATTTCAAAAGGGGAAGTTAAAACTGACATTCCACTTAACTAAGGGGGACAACTCAATGTGGCGTATCAATCGCAATGTAAAATAGGAGAGAAAGACCAAGCTGACCTGTCTACCATATCAAAATATGCAAAAAAGGGAAAATGAGAGGGAAGTCAAATTGGGATATCTAACATGACTAAAATCCAAGACTGAATCTTGGGGAATTGTGTTTTATTTACCCAAGGGGGACTACTCAATGTAACTTACCTGCATCTAAGCAAAATGAGATAAATACCAAATTGGCATAACTGACGTAAGGAGACAACTCAATGTGGCATATGCATCAGCGTTCTTCGCAGAGTATAATAAGAAAGAACGACGTACGTCAGTTTGCTAATTACCCAGTCCCTCCTGTTTGCGTTGCATCAGAAAGTTCACATTGATTTGTCCCTCTGGGTGGACAAGAAGTAATTTCCAAATAATAGTTCTCCTAGGCCAAACAGGTGCCCGTTCGAAGTATATAGGTGGTTCTAATACACGCTGCCTGCATGCCCCAACTATCAAGCATATGCCATTCACTTATAATTTTTCAAGGCCAAACGAGTACCCGCATGAAGTAGAATGTATTTGGACATGTGTTGCTGAATGGGCTATTAGTATAGTTAAGTCGCAAGCATGTCGCAAAGCAAAATGAGGGGAATATATGACGCTATTAAATATTAGAAGAGAAAACAGGGACTGGCGTCTACCTAAGGGGCACTACTGAATTTTGTTCGTCTGTCTCGAAGTAAAATGGGAGAGAAATGCCAAACTGACATATCTGGCAAGGCTAAACATTCAATAGATGGAAAATTGGAAATGGCATACCATCTAACTAAGGGGATCAACTCAATGTGCCGTATCAGACGCAAAATGAAATAGAAGAGGAAGACCAACTGACCTATCTGACACATTAAAAAGACAGAAACTGGGGGGAATCAATCAAACTTGCGTATCGGTCCAGATTTGAAATTCAAGACTGAATCTTGGAAAAAGATATTCTGTCTACCCAAGAGGAATTACTTAATACATCTTGTCCGTAACCAAGACAATTGGGAGAGGAATACCAAACTGGCATATCTGACATGGCTTTTAATGATATTTCATCTCAGTAAAAGGGACAACTTGATCTGGGGTATCATTCGCACAGTAACAAACTGATCTATCTGACATATTCAGATATTCAAGAGAGGGATAATCCTTTGCATATAAATCGGGGCACAAAATAACTGTGAAAGCTTAGATTTCTCTGATTCTGCAAAATTCCGCAAGCACCGAAAACCTCAAGTAACCCTTGTGTTAGATTAGCTATAATGTATGAAGAGTTTCCTTCGGACGAGACAAGTTTCGGTTCACGCCTACGATTGGTCACGAGGTGGCATTATTGCGACATACACTTGGATTATGACAGGGATGAATGTAAAGATATTTTGATGTCCGGGTAAACCCAAACATCATTCCCTGATCTGCAAACTCCCATTATCAACCTAGGTATGTTTATTATGTTTTTTTAGTTTCCCCTTTGAATCATTACCAAAGGTATTTTGCGCCAACACTTCCATTGACATTGGATTAAGCCAATTCAAGTTGTGGGTAAAATAATGCAGTATTTGATGAGATATGGTTGGTATTCTCAAACTCCGTTTCCTTTCTCTTTATATCATATGGCGGCATATACACTCTCGGTCCCAAGCAGCATAGCATACAATTACAAGCGTCTAGTCCGTCATTCATAATCCAGCCGTCGTCCATTAGAGAATATCCGCGTCCATAATCCAAAGACCTATTCCATTTTCCACATAACAGTATTAGCACCAAATTCAAAAAGACAATCATAGTATAGATAAACATAGGCTTGTTTCCTGCAAGAGAGAAGCGGTCAACAGTTTTCAATGATGCCGGCAAGACATCATGATGTTCCAAAAATATCAAATCCGTATCGCTGATCAGTATTCTTAATCCATAATATTCGTTATAGAGTCGTCATCTAAAAAAAGATGTATCTCAGTCACGCTTTGATTGTGACTGTTCATAAGAGTACCATGAGGATCTTGAAGTACATGGGTTCATACGGCCCCTAGCCCCGGGTTAAGCGGAATTAGACACAAGTTACGAAACGTAGCGCCATAGATCTTGCACGCTACGTTCGTATTTTGCTATCAGCATGCGATATGTATCGCCAAATGGAATAGCCCTGTTTTATAAGTTTCTGCAACAATGTTTTGTGACGTTGATTAAAATCATCACATTTAACACAGGATCTAGCAAATGCTACTAAGCGAGATATGTATACGCCATATGCAGGTCCCACTGGAATATTACTATCCAGAAAGGGATAGTTTACGATGTCGAAATTGTAATCATCTCTTTGTCATAAAGTCGACGAGAGAGAATGCCCGCTTCATTTTTATAGAGATAGAGATCTAAATAAGATGTGCCTGTAGGGCTATCTGTAGTTTCCTTCAAATCCAGTGAAGGTGGATATATATCCTTCACTGCGTCATTTATATAGCGATTATCCACAGCGAGAGGATCGTCTATATAGCGTTTGGTGAATGAGAAGGAACGGGCTTTGAATGGATCGGTTTTTGAAAGCGCCTGCATATAGTCATATTCATAAGAGAACAGATACAGGTCGGCCAACAGGGGTGCACAATTAGTACCCATTGGAATACCTATATCCTGCTGATATATTGTGTTGCCAAATTTCACATCAAGTTATGTGCAGTATACAACTTGATATATGGAAATGTATAAAATAAACTCACCATCAGTCTTTTCACACAAAGCATAACCGCTGGATGAAGAGCATCTCGCCGTCTCCCAATTCGCCGTTACATCAAGGTATCGGTTAATCAGGACACATCGTTCTGTGTTCTCATTATCCTTATTCGACCAAGGTTGGTATACCCCGAGTTGTATACCTTTATGCCACCTGTACTCACCAGGGGTCGTTCCTGCATAGTTGTATAGGCCGCTCCAGAAGTCATCCCTTCACAGAATGATATAGAATCAGAATCAGAATCAGCTTTATTCACGTAAGCATATTATGCTTCTTGTGACAACATATTTGCGCATGGTTACATAAGTAGAAGTAGAAGAGGACCAGATACAATAATACAATGACATTAGGATCTAACTGTTATTTGCCTTATGGACATAGCTTCCGACGCATGTTAACAATAAAATACATTTGTAAACACTGGGCTTTTGCCAGTAGTATGGCTTTAAATACCTTCGCCTTATGTCTGTAAATAATGAACATTTCATGAGAAAATGGTACTCATTTTCTATATCGCCAATAGAACTAGATATGTGTGTACGTATATTGTTTTAATATGCACTGGCTATTTCATTATATATAATCGCGAATCAAGCGAATTTTCATAAGCCGACCAACATTCTCAATGGGGCGGGGGGGGGGGGGGGGGCAGCTACAACTGTGATCGTGATCGTGAGCACATCCTTAGACCTGTGTCCATTTTTGTTCACTTTACAAACAATGCCAGAAAATGAGATTATATATTATGATCTATGTGCGATCTACCAATCAAAGTTTGTAAGTAACTATAATAAGAGTCAATAATCACAAGGCTTTGTGTGTGATGATATTAAGGTTGATTTCTTCTGATTAAATAATCCTGCCAAATCAAATTTCTTGAAGGTTAAATTTTCGAAATGTATCGGCCACGAAATGCGATGGTCAGTTCTATACAAATAAATTTATGTTCGATGTGCTCCATGACATATGATATTTTTGTATAGAATTATCTGGAGGTTTCCATTGTGATAAATGTGACAGCTCAAACCAAAATTATACTTTAACACATTATATTTTAGTATGGTTTTGCTTTCAGGGACGGTGACAGATTTTAAGAGAAAATTCTCCCGATAGATGACGAAAAATACGAAAATAAACCAAGGAGGTCATTTTGAGAAATCCATTTATATACAATAGACCGTCACATTGTTTTCGGGTTTGCTATTTCAGTATGTATACTTCGATAAAAATATGATTGTACAAGTTTTGGGATAAACAAATGGCTTTATTATCATCAGACAGAAAACAATTTTTCTTAAGTAAACATCAAATATTCTTAGATGTGTAAAATATATTGTTAATTAATTCACTTGTACGATTCTATGTAAACGAATTTTGATTATACTCACAGTCCGTTAATCATCCCAGAATGGTGGAACTCTGTCATAGCTGTCACCACGTCTTTGCTATCCACTGTAACGAGAGACATGTTGGCATTCTCACATATTTCCGCCGCCTGATTCCATGACACTTTCTCATTGATGTAGTAGGTAAGGGTTCTCATGGTATGGTCCGTGTAGACAAATATGTGGACTTCTGTTAAAAATAAATATTTACACGAATATATATTGACCTTGTCCAGTGGCGTGCGTAGAAGAAAAGTATCGCACCTTTAAAACAAGGAGGTTTCGGTTCTAGATGGCTCCCCACCTCTCTGCCAGATATCGCAGTGTTCTGTCATCTATGGTACCGGATCACTCCAGTGAAATCCGGTTCATAAATATACTCTAGTACGGCACCTAGATTAGGTTGTACAAGTCATGCTTGCTGTTATATTCTCAGATGCACCAATGCACGACACCATCGGCACAAGAACTACTTCCAAATGATCATCTGTTCAATGGAGTCAAGTATAACCACCACAATCAAATGATCAGCTGTTGAAGGGAGCCAAATACAACCCCACATCCAAATGATCAGCTGTTGAGTGGAGCCAAATACAACCACCACATCCAAATGATCAGCTGTTGAGTGGAGCCAAATACAACCACCACATCCAAATGACCAGTGGTTGAGCGGAGCCAAATACAACCACCACATTCAAATGACCAGTGGTTGAGCAGAGCCAAATACAACCACCACATTCACATGATCATCTGTTGAGCGGAGCCAAATACAACCACCACATCCAAATGATCATCTGTTGAGTGGAGCCAAATACAACCACCACATCCAAATGATCATCTGTTGAGTGGAGCCAAATACAACCATCACATCCAAATGACCAGTGGTTGAGCGGAGCCAAATATAATCACTACATCCAAATGATCAGCTGTTGAGTGGAGTCATATACAACCATCACATCCAAATAATCATCTGTTGAGTGGAGCCAAATACAACCACACCATCCAAATGACTAGTGGTTGAGCGGAGCCAAATATAACCACTACATCCAAATGATCAGCTGTTGGGTGGAGCCAAGTATAACCACAACATCCAAATAATCAGCTATTGAGTGGAGCCATATAAAACAGCCACATCCAAATGATCAGCTGTTGAGTGGAGCCAAATAAAGCCACCACATCCAAATGACCAGTGGTTGAGTGGAGCCAAATACAACCACCACATCCAAATGATCATCTGTTGAGTGGAGCCAAATACAACCACCACATCCAAATGACCAGTGGTTGAGCGGAGCCAAATATAATCACTACATCCAAATGATCAGCTGTTGAGTGGAGTCATATACAACCATCACATCCAAATAATCATCTGTTGAGTGGAGCCAAATACAACCACAACATCCAAATGACCAGTGGTTGAGCGGAGCCAAATATAACCACTACATCCAAATGATCAGCTGTTGGGTGGAGCCAAGTATAACCACAACATCCAAATAATCAGCTATTGAGAGGAGCGATATAAAACAACCACATCCATATGATCAGCTGTTGAGTGGAGCCAAATACAGCCACCACATCCAAATGATCAGCTGTTGAGTGGAGTCAAATACAACCACCATATCCAAATGGCCAGTGGTTGAGCGGAGCCTGGCTTATAGACCACGCGGGAAATATGTCTCAAGCTATACAATGACGAAAGGTCCGGATCTTCATATTCTTCCACTCTCGAGATGGGTGTACTCACGGTTTTATAAATAAATCAATATTTGGTTCGATGTTATTTCGAATAATGACATATGACATAGCGCGAGAACGTGTTTCGATGCGCCCAGGAAAGAAACGTATATATCTATGTGATCGTCATCATACTTATAAATATCATCACGTCAGAAAAAACGTACCTGAGATACACCACATATCGCGAATCGTTAGATTCTTGGCATGTGCTTTAGAATAGGTTAACCAGAAGACTATACTGTGAAGTCATGTGGCTCTGTCAGTATGTCGGCACCTCTTCCCACTTCCCTTATATGTGTTGTAATCAAGTACAAGAAGGAAACAAAATGTTAACTATTTGTATCTACCTCAGAGCACGAAAGACTTGTCCTCTAAGTTTAATGGTTAGCAATATATTGTAGCGATCGCTTCGATTTAAGGAAAGACAGAAAATCACATCTATAGCATGTCTGTGACGGAAGTCTGCGACACGTCTGACAAACAGTCACACCGTTAGTTGGTTGGCTGTTTGAAGGTTAACGTCACACATAACCTTATTGGGCACACGACGACGATGACCCAAACAAAAATACCCTAACAAATCCCTAATCCTAACAAAAACCTAACCAAAACTACAAAAAATATTTGAATTTCGAATTTTGAAAATTAGGCTCTACAGACACTGATCACAATGGATCCTCAGAGAGCCCAATCTGTTTGGTACTTTAATCTACCTCCTGTGCCAGACAAACATGGTTTGCTACATGCTGCCCTAAGCTGGAGGGCAATCACACCAGATACGTAGTGACCTGACCGCCCTGTCCCCCCTTAACCACGACCACCACTCACACACGCCCTGAATTTCTTGACATATACCTTCAAGTTTACCCCAGCAGTCAGTAATATATTTAGCAGAAAAGAAATACAGAATGACAGAATCACTAAAGCTGACTTTGTTCTCTGTTCTCTGTATCTTAGGAAATGTCATAGCAATACCTCTACTCAAACAGGTTGGGTACATTTCTCTCTACAATTCATCTAAGTGTGTTATCGGTGGTTCGATACATTTGGCACGCAACGAAGTTTCTGGTAAACCCTTCTAAATAACAGCCATATATTAAAGCACTATTTGCTACAATAAAATACCGGTATCCAAAAAGAAGACATTTTCAGCGTGTGTTTTTTTACATACAGCATTATTGGAATCAATGAGAGCATCTAAGAAATAACATGGATTTTCATAGAATTCATGGTTCAGACCAAAATGTACATAAAACATACACATGGCGAACTTAGAGCTTTTTGGCCATAGTTTAACCGCATACATTACTGTTTAAAATTATCCACAGAAAAGGGGACCTTTACCAATGTGTTTATTTCTGGCAATACCATGTTAAATACTTGGATGAAACCTAAAATCCAAAGTGTAAGTAGACTCAAACAGCTCACAATGTAGCTGCTAATGACATCTATGTCCTTTATTCATTTACAATATATCCGAATTTTGTTTTGCTCATAAACGCATGCCATGGTGAATATATCGCGTATTTTCTCCAAACGAAAGATAGTACCTCTTAAGGTGAGGGATGGCCTCGCTTTTTCTCACAAGATAAGATCCGTCAGCTCAACCTGACAAGATTAACTAACTTACCTGATATGAGGATCAGCAACATGAGTACCGTGTTCATCTTCATAAGGCCTACAAAACAGTGAAATTTGTCTGTGAAATATCTATATGAATCAGCTTCTTTATGGGAATTCTGCAGTATAAGCCTGTATATCATAAAACACATCAAAGAAATATAACGTAGTTTTCGGGAATAACAGTATGGAATTCAAAGACCAGCTTGGCTTCCACAGGCATCTTTCTTTTTGAATGAATCGATTTTATCATCACCACTCTATCATATACGTTATAGAGACAAACATACATATTATGGCGAGGAAAACATGAGTTCACAAACAGTTTAAGACATTGATTGTACACAAACATATGAGGCGCCGTTTGTGACAATATTGTCAACGACAAATATATAGAGTTAAAACCAAAATATAAAGTCGCCGTTTGTGAAAATATTGTCAAACACAAATATATAGAGTTAAAACCAAAATATAAAGTCACCGTTTGTGAAAATATTGTCAAACACAAATATATAGTTAAAACCTTTGTAAATATATATAAAACGAAATAAATAGGGCCTATATATAAAGTTATTTTTTTTTTATTTTTATAAATATTTTTTTAACATAAATAACCATAGGAAGTTAAGACGTTAAATTTAACGTAAATATAAAGTACACGAACAAACTTAAATAAAGTGTACATGTAAACCGGATATGCCCAAAGGAAGCTGCGCAATCGATGTGCGCGCGAGTAATACTGGTTTATCAAAACTGCAACTGAGTTCGGAAGCGAAACTATGACAGCGGTGAAAACCACTCGCATGTCACAGATGTGGCGAATCAAACAATAAGATCACGTACCTGAACATATATCAGCTCACTGCCATTATAATTTAGTAGAGGCCTATTCCAATTTTCAACAATTACTGTTATCATTTACAATCGTACTTCAGAGTTATCACATCAATTAGATATAAATACATCTACTTATAAATCACCATAAGATATCCTAGCCTGCAGCCAATATCACGGCCTGTCCCTTGGATGTTCAATCTACGATTCCGCCGGCCAAGTCGCTGGTTGCTATTTGCCGCATAAAAACATCAACAGAAGTTGAAATAAAACATGCGCAATAACGATGCATTAATTATGCGCAACACAAATATTAGGCAATTTGAAATCATACTGAATATGAGCATATTTCATTGATCAGAATATGATCATTCATAGCCTAGTTATAGGATTTGGAATTATATTGTCGTTTTGTATATTTTATCGTTTTTCGATAATTTCCGAATTTCCAAACAAGACAAAAATTTGCAGGGAACTTGGTATAAGTACAGCGAATGTGGAAACTAATGGGTCATGAGGAACCGGTTGCACTATGCTGGTATCATCAAACGTACCGCTCTCAAATTATGAAAGAACCATGGCGTATACTGTGGGAACCACCAGTGTGGATTGTACTGTTGCGTTCACCGTTCCTCGTTTTCATTATCGAGATCATTTATTATAGCATGATACGCTTACTTGATCTCAAACTTTTTAGGTTTTAAGTTAGTATAACGTAAGTAGAATAAAATAAACTGTTGATATTCGTAAGCGCTAGGTACTGGGTTCAATCCCTGGCCGGGTCATATCAAAGACTTGAAAAATGGAACTTGTTGCTTCCTCGCTTACGCTCAGTATTAAGAGGATAGAACAAGGACGGTGTCAGTATAATGTGACTGAGTGGGGTGTCATGTTTGCCTACGGAATGATATTTCGGTGGGACAGCAGTATAAAATGGCAGCATTAGATCTGCTCGGTTACAAGGAGTTAACCACACCCCTCCCACTCACCTCCCTTCCCTTCCCCGTCGTGATATAGCTGAAAAAATTTTGAAAGCGACGTTAAACCCTATTCACCCACTCGTCAGCGTATATAATAGGGTTAATACCGATGCCCGTCAAGAACCCCACGCGTATTGAAGATCAATTAGCGATTAGCACGCAGGGGTAAAACGGCTTCGACTGATTCCTTAGTTACTAGTAACAGCTTCGAGGCAGCGCAAAAGTGAAAAAGGCCAATCTAGTATTCTTCATGAGCCATTAGTTTCCACATTCGCTGTACTTATACCAAGTACAAATTTTCGTCTTGTTTGGAAATGCGGAAATTATCGAAAAACGATAAAATATACAAAAACGACAATATAATTACAAATCCTATAACTAAGCTATGAATGGTCATATTCTGATCAATGAAATATGCTTATATTCAGTATGATTTCAAATTGCCTAATATTTGTGCTGCGCATAATTAATACATCGTTATTGCGCATGTTTTATTTCAACTTCTGTTGATGTTTTTATGCGGCAAATAGCAACCAGCGACTTGGCCAGCGGAATCGTGGATTGAACATCAAAGGGACAGGCTATGATATTGGCTGCAGGCTAGGATATCTTATGTTGATTTATAAGTAGATGTACTTATATCTAATTGATGTGATAACTCTGAAGTACGATTGTAAATGACAACAGTAATTGTTGAAAATTGGAATAGGCCTCTACTAAATTATAATGGCAGTGAACTGAAATATGTTCAGGTATGTGATCTTATTGTTTGATTCCCCACATCTGTGACATGCAAGTGGCTTTCACCGCTGTCATAGTTTCGCTTCAGAACCCAGTTGCAGTTTTGATTAACCAGTATCACTCGCGCGCACATCGATTGCGCAGCTTCCTTTGGGCATATCCGGTTTACATGTACACTTTATTTAAGTTTGTTCGTGTACTTTATATTTACGTTAAATTTAACGTCTTAACTTCCTATCGTTATTTATGTTACAAAATATTTATAAAAAAAAAAAAAAAAATAACTTTATATATAGGCCCTATTTATTTCGTTTTATATATATTTACAAAGGTTTTAACTATATATTTGTGTTTGACAATATTTTCACAAACGGCGACTTTATATTTTGGTTTTAACTCTATATATTTGTCGTTGACAATATTGTCACAAACGGCGACTTTATATTTTGGTTTTAACTCTATATATTTGTCGTTGACAATATTGTCACAAACGGCGCCTCATACAAACATGACAATACATAAATTATAAGGGTCTATAGTCCGCCATTCATTATTCAGCCGTCGTCAATGAAAGAATCTCCGCGTCCATAATCCAAATACCTATTCATATAACAGTATTAGCGCCAAATTAAAAAAAATATATCATAGTATACATAAACATAGGATAGTTTCCTGCAAGGGAGAAGCGGTCAACAGTTATCAATGAAGCTGGCAAGACATCATGATGTTCCAAATATATCAATCCTTATCGTTGATCAGTAGTCTTAATGCATATGATTTTCGTTGTAGTCATCGAAAGAATAATGTATACAGGTCAGGCTTTGGCTGAGACTGTTCATATGAACACCACCAGGATCTTGAGGATCTTGCCCCTAGCCGATCACAGTAAGAAGTTAAATGCACAGCTCCAAAACAAAATAGCAACTAAAGTATCGACTAATCATGTAAATAACAGGGTAAACAACGAAGAAAGATTACCATCCAAAATAAAAGCCCCAGCTTCAGTAATGAACTTAGTTAAGTCAATTGACAATCGGTATGTATTCTTGAAAAAATTTTTTTTATCTTTCTAAGCTCTCGCTCACATCGACAGCTTACATCTCGTGTTAATAAAAAAATCATCTATTTTGATTCTGGCTATTTGTTCACAATATCTGTTGCATTCCTGTATCTAATCCACTCAAGTAGTTGATATGAACCGAGTGGCTACGTCATTCAAAGTATCGAAATAAACATCTACAATAAAAGCGTGTTGCTGAGATACAGAAGCCCCATAACGTCCAAGACACGCATTTGCTTAATTGGATGGCTTTGGGTTCATTGCAGTCAGAATATCAACACATCGTTTTGTATTTCCATTACCATTTACCATCTATCACAGAATGATATAACCTGATTGAGTTGGCTTTATCAATGATGTTCCCACTACTATTATAACAATTTTGTTATAGAATAATAATATAAACTAATTTGAGTTGACCATATCAATGGTGTTCCCACTAACATTAAACAATTCTGTTACAGAATGATATAAACTAATTGAGTTCGCTATATCAATCACATCAGGAAAATACAGCTAGTACTTTCCAGAGATAAGATTAACTGATGTCAATATGGCAAATATGCATCAAATTATCTCAGTATTCTAATAACTACCATTGTGCTTCGCTGATTATAAAAACTTCACGTCAATATAGTCCAATTATCAGTGATTAAAAATTTACCCCAGTGTGTATAGCCATACAAAGGAGAGAGAAAGTACGGACCATAAATTTAAGCCACGAGTCACGCGCCAATGTACAAGTCGGTCAGCCGAGGAAATTTTGTTTTCAAAGAATTAAAGTGGGAAAGTCGGATTCTGCATCAGTCCCCTATCGCTATCATATAATACTGACATCTATTTGCCACTTAGGAAACAATCATCAATGTATCGTTGACGTTTTGAATGATTTACGATTGACACATTGAAAACTCAGGAAATAAGAGGAAATACTCACCGGGCATTGGGACGAAACGTCAGCGCCTATGATGCAATGCGTGTTACACAAGATTTCCCGGTTCTGTCGAGAACTTGCACTACCAGATCTTAATATACCTTAGTCTGCATAAGCCTCATGGTCAATATTAAAACACTCAATTACCGTGTAATTATATCAAACAATGGTATTATACCATAACTTCGATTCGTGAAATACTCGATTTTCAGGATACTGCTACTGTTCTTGATCAATTGATGATAATTTTTTATGTATGGCATGCTCTCTGTAGTTTGGCTTGGAAAGAAGGTTAAATTTAAGCATTCGATTTTGTTGCATTGCAGATTGATTTGTAATATGTGTATGTCCGAATCGAAGTAAGAAACCACTCATCAATCCCTGAGATAATTACTAGAATAGACTTTTCTGTCAAGCCAGTCAACGGTATTGTGAATAAACGCCAGCGAGAATCGACCAGATTCAGCCATGTACATGATGTGGATGTCAATGTGTGTGACGTGTCATTCATCACCCGCCATTAAAATTTAAACCCGCTGAAATAATATGAACGTAATTTTGATTAGAATTTCAGCAGTTATTTGACGGGAAATTTGAAGACTAATTTATTCACAAACCGCTCTATCGGAATTGGAAGTGAAACGTTGTAATAATCAGAACAACAAAATTGTCACACAAATGATAAGTTATCCAGTTTTGAAACCTTCATTCATTATAAAAATGGCCTCATATTTGTTCTCCGAAATTGGACAAATCGGCACCGCATTTGCAGAAAAAAGGCAACACTGTCAAACTCTGTCCACAACTTAGGATTAACTGAGACCCAGAAGGGGAATAAATTTCACTGTCGGCCGGAAGAGATGCCGACGAAAAATTACTGCTTCGGTGTCGTTGGAAAACTATTGGAGTGTTATTGTGAATCCAAATGAGAAGCTAAGAATTATCAAAACTTTCGCTTTTCCTCTTCTGACACAGCTATTATGTCTACCCTACAAAATCCGTTCGTCCATTTTCAGCATAACTTGCAAAAACTATTTTAGGGCTTCATGTGGGCAAGATAAAAAGAAAACCAATAATAAGTAGCGCGGAAGGTTCATTAATTTGGCTGAAAGAGTTAAAATCTCATGTAAGACATAATTCTCGATACTGGCACCACAATTTGACAAAAGTTATATGGCCTGTCTGACTTCAAAAATTCTGACGTCGATTCAGCATAATGTAGATGTCTCAAATTCGAACTGTTTCAAAGCAGATCGATACTGACCGAATTAATGTACAATTTCCCTCTCTCATTCGCATGAATAGTTGTCAGTAAGCGATATGAAGCTGGGGCAATTACTGTGAAGAATAATTAAAAAATAAATGTTAATTTTCCGTCCTCTAACTGCCCAGATAATGGATGGTAAAACGGAATTGCCTATTGTTTTGGGACGAAACCGCAGGCTGAGTCCTAAAACATAAAGGCAATTCCGTTTTACCATCCATTATCTTGGCAGTTAGAGGACGGAAAAGTAACATTTATTTCTATTCTAAAGCATCATTTACAAAGGTTACCAATGCTAAATAAAACAATAAATATGGTCATCGTAATCATTTGATATTCAATTACCCCTGACAAAAAACTCTGATAGACCCGTCCAGATCTTTTCTAGTGCTCCACTGGGGTCGGTCTATTCTCTCAGGCGAGGGGTGTGGAGGGGGCAGGGAGGAGTTGATGGAGCTCAGGGAAAGATATTCCTATATTTCAGTGCAGAGACAATGTTTACTCTCGTTTTAAAAATTACAGAATTCATGTGGACGCGATCTGATTTGCGACGAAGAATCATTTAGACCAGATTCCAATAATTATCCCACACCGATTAGGGTGTTGATCTGTACGACTTCCAGACAGTTGCCATCATTTGCTGACTCCGTCCTTGAGCAGCGCTTGAGTCTACTGCCGACACAAGAGCACTACCGAATGATTGTGATGGATTCTGAAAATTCTGGAGGATATTTTTTTATTACACGAGATAAGATATACACTCCCTGAAATTTTCTGTCGAGTTACCAAGCAATTTACAGACCCATATATCAACATAACTTCGCTAAAACAGCAGTCCAACAGAAATCTGTCTTGAGTGGCAGCTGTCGTCATTGCAATATTGCGATTTTTGCACGTGCGTCATTCATACATTTACTACGATTACCACGCCCTCGGATATACAGACTCGACGAAACGACAAGAATCATGCGAAGTAATTCGCATTTTAAGCCTTTCGAGTGAAAACAGACAATGTAGTCAGTGATCTACTGATAGTCGAAAATCGCGAGTAATTATCACTTATAGCCATTTACTATGGAGCAGACGGTAATCGCGAGTAATTATCACTTATAGCCATTTACTATGGAGCAGACGGTAATCGCGAGTAATTATCACTTATAGCCATTTACTATGGAGCAGACGGTAATCGCGAGTAATTATCACTTATAGCCATTTACTATGGAGCAGACGGTAATCGCGAGTAATTATCACTTATAGCCATTTACTATGGAGAAGACGGTAATCGCGAGTAATTATCACTTATATCCATTTACTATGGAGCAGACGGTGCGATAACCTAGCCACCCCGTCCAAATCATATTTGAAATAGGTCCAATATAGGACAGCAATCTCCTATGCTTTCAATGCTAAAGATCAGGTAGATGCTTTAGAATTAATTCTTAAACCTTCAGACATTTCAAGATAAATTCCATGTTAAAGAACACAAATATTTTGTCTACTGTACCACTACCCATAATATTTCCGGTGATACAAGAAAGAACATCCACCAGAAATTTGTCTGTACAGCTCTCGTCCAATATATACAAGAAACACTTGAAAATAATCAATAAAAATGGGTAATAGACCTAAATATCAAAACTCCGAACTATCTTGACTGGAAATTCATCTATCAACATGCATTCAGAATAAGTTTCGACTCAAAATATACGAGTCATACGAGTCATTTTCTGAAGCTGTAACGGGCCGTTGCACTACCACCCTGTCAACATAAATCTACGTGTATCCATATGCATGTATATGCATATACAGTATATAAATCATATCTTACTGCACCTTCAGTTAACCACACTAATTTCAACATTGTATACACACAAATATTATGAGCATCTGTTGACAAACCTAGTAGAATCATGTCACGTGGGTGACATAGCGTTGTTCTGCAGAGCCGCGGAGAGAGCAGGAATAAAGTCCTAGTGGTAAAATCCAGGGGTTAAACGAAAAAAAAAGAAGAAAGAAAATCATTTATTTTCTCTGTTTGAATTGTTTTTAGTTTTGAAGAATATATACTTGACTTTGTGGAGTATCTTTCTCTTTTGTCCTGAAATTTTTCTAGTTTTAGTAGGTCTATGGTATTTTCCGATTCCATTTCTTCTTCATCAATATCTGTTTTCTTTTCCACTGAAAACGGTATTGTTTTCTCCCATGTCTTCAATTATAACGTTTCTGGAAAACATATTGATGTCGAAATTAATCTTCGATCTGTCCATAAAAAGAGAACATGCGTCTAATATGATTCGACTACGTATTTGCCACTGGATTATTTGTCACTCGTTTAATAAATTATCTATGATATTCCAATGTAAATATTGTAAAATCTACAATTTATAGAGGATATCAACTGTTTCTTGACTAATACCATAAATATTTCATCGATTGGGGGTGAGAAAATCCGTATCGGTGATCAGTATTCCTAATCCGTATGATATTCGATGTAAAGTCATCTAGAGAATGATGTATCTCAGTCACCCTTTTATTGTGACAGTTCATACGAACATCATGAGAATCGTGAAGTACATGGGTTCATATGGCCCCTAGTCAATCACAGTAAGAAGTTAAATGCACAGTTCCAAAACAAAATATCAACTAAAGTATCAACTAATCATGTACATACCAAGGTAAACAATGGAGAATGATTAACTCTTCTAAACAAAAGCGCCAGCTTCAGTAATGAACTTTAGTCTATCGGCAATGTATTCTTTTGAATAGTTTTCTCAATATCTTTGTAAGCTATCGCTTACGTCTCGCATTAATAAAAGAAGTCATCTGTTTTGATTGGGGATATTTGTTCACAACATCCATTGGATTCCTGTATCTAATCCACTCAAGTCGGTGATACAAACCGTGTGGTTACGTCATTCAATGTATCGACATGAACAGCTACAATAAAAGCTTATTGTTCAGATACAGAAACCCCTTAACACCCAAGAATCGCGTGTGATTAATGTGATGGATTTAGGTTCATTGCAGTCAGAATATCAGCACATTGTTCCCAATACCGTTATAACAATTCTGTCAAAGAGCAATATACATGTAACGCAACTGAGTTGGCTATATCAACCACATCAGGAAAATACTGCTAGTACTATCCAAAGATTAACAACATTTCATAGTGTGGATTTCAACGAACCACTCAACGTATTAAGGAATGATCGAAATTAAGCTGTTTCCAATAACGATACCTTGTGGTTTGCCTTGGACACTTTGCAATCCCCTGTCTTATTTTAAAGTAAGTACTATTCTTAGACAATAGGTTTGGCCCGGCGAACCGACAGGTGCACTGGCGCGTAAATTCCAGTGTAAATTTGTCGTTCGTACTTCCTGTGTTCACTTCCCGGCTACAGCCCGTGGCCGATTTTTACCCTGATGTAAATGTGGCAAATATGCATCAAATCATCAGTGATTTAAAATCTACCCCATAGAAAGGAGAGCGAAAGTACCCCACAAATTTAAGCCTGGAGTCATGCGTCAATGTACAAGTCGGTATGCCGTGAAAAATTTATTTTCGAAGAATTAGAGTGGGAAAGTCGGATTCTGCATCAATTTCCTATCGCTGATATATAATATTGATATTGATATTGATATTGGCAAACAGTCATCAATGTATCGTTGCGTTCTGATGACGTTCTGTATGTTTTAACATTGACACATTGAAAACACAGGGAGTAAGAGGAAAGACTTACCGGGTATCGGGACGAACCGTCAGCGCCTATGATGCAATGCGCGTTACACAGTTTTCTGGGTATTCTTACATTTACCAGGTTTACCCCATGTAGAGGTGTCTACTCCATCAGACGTCCGCGATGCTCATTCATTAACACCATATAAGTTGTTTGAGCTGGTCTGTCACCACAGCTCCCGGGCTAGCGTATCTAATTCCGCTTAAGCCGGTGCTAGAGACCGTGTGGATACTTCATACTCCACATGAACAACTGCAATAAAAGCGCGGCTGAGATCCTAAGGCTACGAACGAGAATCCACAATATTCTACGGTCTTAATGTAAGGTGCCGAGGAATGCTTTCCTGTAGAGTCATATGGTTGCTTTTCAGTCGCCAGGCGTCAATTTTTCTCACCTCTTGCATATCGCTCCAACAAAAGATTTCTCTGTTCTGTCGAGAACTTGAACTACCAGGTCTTGATATCACTTAGTCTGTATAAGCGTCATGGTCAATATTAAAACATTTGAATACCTTGTAATAATAGCAAACAATGGTATTATACCATAATTCCAATTTGCGAAATACTCGATTTTCAGGATACTTATACTGCTCTTAATCAATTGAGCTCTCTGTAGCTTGGAACGGCGTTTAAATTTAAGCTTTCGATTCCGTTACATTGTAGATTGATTTGTAATACGTGTATGGCCGAATCGAAGTAAGAAACCACTCGTCAATCCCGGAGATAATTACTAGGATAGACTTTTCTGTCGAGTCCGTCAACAGTATCGTGGGTAAACGCCAGCGAGGATCGACCAGCCTCAGACATATACTTGATGTACATGTCAATGTGTGTGAGGCGTCATTCATCACCCGCCATTTAATTAGCGATTTTCAAATCGTGTTTCTAAAAAGTTCTTGTTGATCGGATTAAGTCTACAATAGTAGAACAAGACAATCGTGCCTCATTTTGTTTCGCCTCCGTTTCAAAGCTAGCAATGCTTCAGTTGAAGGGGTAGTATTGTTCTGAATCATTTGAATTATTTGTACATTGAAGTTTCATACCATCATTTCCAGAAGAACATTAAAAACTAACGAGACACTGTCTGGTTTGGAACGTGACCTGAAATAATATGAACGTTACTGTACTTTTGATGAGAATTTCAGCAGTTATTTGCGGAGAAATTGGAAGAGTAAATATTCACAAACCGCTATTGAAATTGGAATCGAAACGTTCCAATAATCAGAACAATAAAATTGTCACACAATTGATAAGTTATGGAATCTTCAGTCTTGGAACTTTTAATGATTTTATAAATATTATCCCATCTAATCTCCGAGATTTCTAGTTGAGGACGTTTTCCGAGGATACTAAGCTATTCAAACTCATATATACCATTATAGACGTTTGTAAATTTCCACAAGAGTATATATACAGAGTGTACGATTGGGTGAGAAATGAACAATAGGGTTGAATAAGGTTAATTGTATATTTAGTGTAATGTATGTAATGTATTTAGTAATATAATTAGTGATTTTTACTTAAGTCATTACAGGAAGTAAAGGACATGGGGGTTGTTCTCCCTCATGATTTCAGCACATCAATGAAATTGTGTCCAAATCATTCCAATTGTCTGGTTTTATTACGTAGAACATGTAAATCTCACTATGAAAATATATAGTGTATACCAGTCATCTGTTAGCAGGTCACCCCCAACAAATCATTATGTATTCCTTGGAAATCCATAAAAAGCGTCGTCACAACGGCCCATTTCTAAATGCTTAATCCACTTGTATTATACAAGTATTGCATGCTGTGGGTTGTGACATCAGGATTTGTCAGCTCGGGGGAAGCGGCATTCAACGAGTGCGAAGCACGAGCACGAGTTGAATATTGCCTTTTCTAGTGTTCCACTTGGCCGGTCGATTCTCGCAGGCGAGGGGTGTGCAGAGGGTGTGGGGAGAGTTGATGATCACAAGCGTCCGTCATTCATAATCCAGGCGTCGTCCATTAGAGAATATCCGCGTCCATAATCCAAAGACCTATTCCATTTTCCATATAACAGTATTAGCACCAAGTTCAAAAAGACAATCATAGTATACATAAACATAGGCTTGTTTCCTGCAAGAGAGAAGCGGTCAACAGTTTTCAATGATGCCGGCAAGACATCATGATGCTCCAAAAATATCAAATCCGTATCGCTGATCAGTATTCTTAATCCATAATATTCGTTATAGAGTCGTCATCTAAAAAATGATGTATTTCAGTCACGCTTTGATTGTGACTGTTCATATGAGTACCATGAGGATCTTGAAGTACATGGATTCATACGGCCCCTAGCCCCAGGTTAAGCGGAATTAGGCACAAGTTACGAAACGTAACGCCATAGGGAAAGATAAATTCCTAAGTGTGGATATCGTGGATGTCTCACGAAGCACGAGCACGAGTTGAATATTGCCTTTTCTAGTGTTCCACTTGGCCGGTCTATTCTCGCAGGCGGGGCTGTGGAGAGGGTGTGGGGAGAGTTGATGAAACCCAGGGAAAGAAAAATTTCTAAGTGTGGACATCGTGGATGTCTCACCTGTTCAGTCTTTAATATTGCAGCTTCATTTAGTCCCGCGTTAACTGGTAACTCATATTCTGTTAACTCTTATGTTGATCTTAGTTGTTCTACTGCAAACTGTATTTATTTAATTTCCTGTAAGAAGTGTGGTCAACAGTATGTTGGCAAGACCACCCAAAGACTCCATCTTAGGGTGAACGGCCACAGAAAATCCGTTAGGAAAAAGCAATTGCTTATAGGCAAACATTTTTTTGGACCCGACCATGGCTGGGATAACTTTAGTATTCAGATTATAGACGTCGTCTATCCATCTACTAAGGATTCCCCCTTTGGATTTGAGAGAAAAATCGGAGAGCGGGAATTATTCTGGATGCTAGAACTTGGGTCAGTGTTTCCGTTTGGTTTAAATGATAATGTCAGTGGGTTCGGCAATGCTACAAACCGCCGTTCAAATATATCCAACATTACCCAACTATTCAAACCTCATCAACGAAGACATCGCAGCCATGGATGGCGAAAGTTTAATAGTTCGATGATTCACGGTCATATCACCTTAAATTACTTAAATGTAACAGTGGGTTTAACTAACACACCCAATAGTATACATAGCTTACGTACAGTTCTGTATGCGTTACCTATGAGAGCTTTAGATCAAATAGCCAGAGATATACAACAATCTGCGTCTTCAGGAAATATAATATCACCAAAAATCAGTAAAGTATGTCAAGATATAGCGTATTTTCGGTTGTATCGTCCAGTGAACATAATCGAAACATCTCAAGATCGGCTTTTCTTGAAACTCAACTACTTAGATAAGGGACTGGACATCATTAATTTACCTCGAATCCCGAATGATCCAGAGGTACGCAACGCTGTACCAAACTATTTTAAGTTCACAGAACCTCCTTGCATTTCATACAAGTATACTAAATCTATAGCCACCAAAATATTCAATTACTCCAATGCTGTCAAGGAGTTTGACTGGAACTTATACACGTCAGGAGGGTATAGTTGTGATTGTGAATCATCGAACTTTATCTATACACCATGCAAACATATTCTGACTGGTGCTCTTGATATGGTGAGTGATAAGGATCTGAAATTACTCCTGATGAAAGGACCTAAATATAGAGAGCCGAGAAGAATACATTTGGGGGCCGACCAGAAGATAGTCCTGTCGGCATTGGAACAGTACGTTATTGATTGGTCTAAGCGAGAAAAAGTTGAACCTACAGTACTCGCTGATTGGTTGGACCTCACCAAGAGCAAGGTCGTTGAAACAATCCGCCATATTGACAGAAGTACTCTTCCCCAAGCAAAACAAGTACTGTGAAACCTCAATTCGCAAGACGTTCTAGCAAATCTCCAGAGTAAATTCGTGATAGTCCCAGCAGACAAAGCTCCGAATAATATAATATTCATATGTAAATATTACTATTACCAGGTGCTGGTTAAATAATTGACTGTAGACATATCTTCATCAAATACGTCTACTTACTCCCAAACTGCATTTACTCGGGAAGATTTATTTAACATCGCAAAATGTTTCTCAGGGAAAGAGGTATTTGTCTTCCAACCAATCATAACGACATACCAAATTACAAGCGTCTAGTCCGTCATTCATAATCCAGCCGTCGTCCATTAGAGAATATCCGCGTCCATAATCCAAAGACCTATTCCATTTCCATATAACAGTATTAGCACCAAATTCAAAAAGACAAAAGTATACATAAACATAGGCTTGTTTCCTGCAAGAGAGAAGCGGTCAACAATTTTCAATGATGCCGGCAAGACATCATGATGTTCCAAAATATCAAATCCGTATCGCTGATCAGTATTCTTAATCCATAACTTAAAACTATACTGGACTCCCAAAATGCATAAATCACCATACAAAGCTAGATTCATAGCTGGTTCTAGAAGCTGCACCACCAAGCTTCTTTCAACCCTATTGACGAGGGCCCTTCAGGAGGTAAAAGCATTTTGGGAAAGGTATTGCGCCACTATTTCTAAGAACTCTGGCGTTGAATGTATGTGGATATTGAAAAACTCAAAATGTCTTACGGAAGAACTTGATGCTAAATGTTACATACCGTACAGACATGTATCCACATGGGATTTCTCGACTCTCTATACTACAATCCCTCATCAGGACCATATTGACCGTCTAAGTTCATCTAAGTATCTGTGTTCAAGAAAACGGATCGTAGATATATTAATGTCGGAAGCCAAAAAACATTCTTTAGCTCTACTACATACAAGAGATATAATTCATGGGATGTTTCTTTGTGGATAAAGTTGCTTGAATTTCTCATTAATAATATCTATGTGAAATTTGGCAACACAATATATCAGCAGTATATAGGTATTCCAATGCGTACTAACTGTGCCCCCCCCCCTGTTGGCTGACCTGTATCTGTTCTCTTATGAATATGACTATAAGCAGGCGTTTTCAAAATCCGATCCATTCAAAGCCCGTTCCTTCTCATTCACCAAACGCAATATAGACGCTGTGGATAATCGCTATATAAATGACGCAGTGAAGGATATATATCCACCTTCACTGGATTTGAAGGAAACTACACACAGCCCTACAGGAACATCATATTTAGCTCTATATATCTATAAAATGAAGCGGGCATTCTCTCTCGTCGACTTTATGACAAAAGAGATGATTATAATTTCGACATCGTAAACTATCCCTTTCTGGACAGTAATATTCCAGTGGGACCTGCATATGGCGTATACATATCTCGCTGAGTAGCATTAGCTAGATCCTGTGTTAAATGTGACGATTTTAATCAACGTCACAAAACATTGTTACAGAAACTTATAAAACAGGGCTATTCCACCAAACGCCTCCACTCAAAGTTTCTCAAATTTGGCGATACATATCGCATGCTGATAAAAAAAAATACGAACGTCGCGTGCAAGATCTATGGCGTTACGTTTCGTAACTTGTGTCTAATTCCGCTTAACTCGGGGCTAGGGGCCGTATGAACCCGTGTACTTCAAGACCCTCATGGAAATCATATGAACAGACACAATCAAAGCGTGACTGAGATACATCATTCTTTAGATCACGACTTTACACCGAATATTATGGATTAAGAATACTGATCAGCGATACGGATTAGATATTTTTGGAACATCATGATGTCTTGCCGGCATCATTGAAAACTGTTGACCGCTTCTCTCTTGCAGGAAACAAGTCTATGTTCATGTGTACTATAATTGTCTTTTTGAATTTGGTGCTAATACTGTTATATGGAATATGGAATAGGTCTTTGGATTATGGACACGGATATTCTCTAATGGACGACGGCTGAATTATGGATGACGGACTAGACGCTTGTAATTCCTGTATTTCAGTGCAGAGACAATGTTTACTCTCTTTTTAAAAATTACAGACTTCATGTGGACGCGATCTTTGCGCCACCCCAATAATTGTGATGTATTCTGAAAATTCTGGAGGATGTTTTATTATTACACGAGATGAGATATACACTCCCTGAAATTTTCTGTCGAGTTGCCAAACAATTTACTGACCCACATATCAACATAACTTAGCTAAAACAGGTGCATCGCCTCCTGTGAACAGCGGTCCGACTGAAATCTATCTTGAGTGACAGCTGTCGTCATCGCAATGTTGCGATTTTTGCACGTGCGTCATTCATATGATTGCCACGCCCTCGGATACACAGACTTGCCGAAACGACAAGAATCATGCGAAATAATTCGCATGTTAAGCCTTTCGAGTCGCAAAACTAAGTGAAAACAGGCAATGTAGTCATTGATCTATTGAAAGTCGAAAATCGCGAGTAATTCTCACTTATAGCCATTTACTATGGAGAAGACGGTAATCGCGAGTAATTCTCACTTTTAGCCATTTACTATGGAGCAGACGGTGCGATAACTTAGCCACACCGCCCAAATCATATTTGGAATGGGTCCAATATAGGACAGTGATCTCCCTATGCTTTCAATGCTAAAGACCAGACAGATGCTTTAAAATAAATTCCTAAACCTCCAGACATTTCAAGATAAATTCCATATAAAAGAACACAAATATTTTGTCTACTGTACCACTACCCATAATATTTCCGGTGATACAAGAAAGAACATCCACCACGAAATTTGTCTGTACAGCTCTCCTCAAACATATACAAGAAACACCTGAAAATAATCAATAAAAATGGGGAATAGACCTAAATATCACGAACTATCTTGATTGGAAATTCATCTATCAACATGCCTTCAGAATAAGTTTCCACTCAAAATATACGAGTCATACCAGTCATTTTCTGAAACTGTAACGGGCCGTAGCACTACCACCCTGTCGACATAAATCTACATGTATCCATGTGCATGTATATGCATGTACAGTAGATTATCTTACTGCACCATCAGTTAACCACATTAATTTCAACATTGTATGCACAAAAATATTATGAGCATCTGTTGACAAACCTAGTAGATTCCTGTCACGTGGGTGACCTGTGGCAAATATGCATCAAATCATCAGTGATTTAAAATCTACCCCATAGAAAGGAGAGCGAAAGTACGCCACAAATTTAAGCCTGGAGTCATGCGTCAATGTACAAGTTGGTATGCCGTGACAAATCTATTTTGGAAGAATTAGAGTGGGAAAGTCGGGTTCTGCATAAATTCCCTATCGCTGATATATAATATTGATATCCATTTGCCACTTAGCAAACAGTCATCAATGTATCGTTGCGTTCTGATGAGGTTCTGAATGTTTCAACATTGACACATTGAAAACACAGGGAGTAAGAGGAAAAGACTTACCGGGCATCGGGACGAACCGTCAGCGCCTATGATGCAATGCGCGTTACGCAGTTTTCTGGGTATTCTTACATTTACCAGGTTTACCCCATGTACAGGTGTCTACTCCATCAGAGTTTCGCGATGCTCATCCATTAACATCATATAAGTTGTTTGAGCTAGTCTGTTATCACAGCTCCCGTGCTAGCGTATCTATTTCCGCTTAAGCCGTTGCTAGGGACCGTGTGGATACTTCATACTCCACACGAACAACTGCAATAAAAGCGCGGCTGAGATATTAAGGCTACGAACGAGATTTCGCAATATTCTACGGTCTGAATGTTAGGTGCCGAGGGATGTTTTCTTGTAGAGTCATATGGTTGCTTTTCAGTCGCCAGACGTCAATTTTTCCCACCTCTTGCATATCGCTCCAACACAGGATTTCTCTGTTTTGTCGAGAACTTGGACTACCAGGTCTTAATATAACTTAGTCTGTATAAGCCTCATGGTCAATATTAACACACTTGAATACCTTGTAATAATAGCCACCAATGGTATTATACCATAATTCCGATTTGCGAAATACTCAATTTTCAGGATACTTCTACCGTTTTTAATCAATTGAGCTCTCTGTAGCTTGGACCGGCGTTTAAATTTAAGCTTTCGATTCTGTTACATTGTAGATTGATTTGTAATACCTGTATGCCCGAATCGAAGTAAGAATCCACTCATCAATCCCGGAGATAATTACTAGGATAGACTTTTTCTGTCAAGTCAGTCAACAGTATCGTGGGTAAACGCCAGCGAGAATCGACCAGCCTCAGACAAGTACTTGATGTACATGCCAATGTGTGTGAGGCGTCATTGATCACTCGCCATTTAATTAACGATTTTCAAATCGTGTTTCTAAAAAATTCTTGTTGGTCGGCTTAAAGTCTACAAAGATAATCATGCGTCATTTTGTTTCGCCTCCGTTTCAAAGCTAGCAGTGCTTTAGCTGAAGAGGCCGTATTGTTCTGAATCATTCGAATTTATTGAACATTGAAGTAGCGTACCATCATTTCCAGAAGAACATTTAAAACTAGCGAAGCACTGTCTTGTTTGGAACGTAAGCTGAAATAATATAAACGTTAATGTAATTTTGATGAGAATTTCAGCGGTTATTTGACGGGAAATTTGAAGACTAAATATTCACAAACCGCTCTATCGGAATTGGAAGTGAAACGTTGTAATAATCAGAACAACAAAATTGTCACACAAATGATAAGTTATCCAAAACAATATCGCTAGAGTCTTGAAACCTTCAGTCATTATAAAAATGGCCTCACATCTGTTCTCCGAAATTGGACAAATCCGCACCGCATTGGCAGAAAAAAGGGCAACACTGTCAAACTCTGTCCACAACTTAGGATTAACTGAGACCCAGAAGGGGAATAAACTTCACTGTAGACCGGAAGAGATGCCGACGAAAAATTACTACTTCGGTGTCGTTAGAAAGCTATTGGGGTGTTATTGTGAGTCCAAAAAAAAGCTAAGAATTATCAAAACTTTCGCTTTTCCTCTTGTGACACAGCTAATCTTCTCTGCCCTACAAAATCCTTCCGTTCATTTTCAATATAACTTGAAAAAACTATTTCAGGGCTTGATGTGGGCAAGATAAACACAAAACCAATAATAAGTAGCGAGGAAGATTCAGTACTTTGGTTAAAAGAGTTTAATACCATGTAAGACATAATTTTCGATACTGACACCACAATTTGAGAAAACTTATATCGCCTGTTTGACCTCAAAAATTCCATTCGAAACACTTTTGAAAAGACGTCAAATCAGCATGATGTAGATGTCTCAAATTCGAACCGTTTCAAAGCAGATTGATTCTGATCGAATTAGTTTACAATTTCCCTCCCCATTCGCATGAATAGTTGTCAGTAAGCGACATGAGGTTGGGGCAATTACTGTGACCGTATGTGTCTAAAGCGTCATTTACAAATGTACCAATGCTATATAAAAGAATAAATGTGGTCATCGTACTCATTTGAAATTCAATTACCCCTGACAACAAACTGATAGACCCGTCCAGATAATCTTTTCTAGTGTTCCACTTGGCCGGTCTATTCTCTCAGACGAGGGGTGTGGATAGGGTGGGGGGAGAGTTGATGAAGCCCAGAGAAAGATATTCCTGTATTTCAGTGCAGAGACAATGTTTACTCTCTTTTTAAAAATTACAGACTTCATGTGGACGCGATCTTATGCGCGACCCCAATAATTATCCCACACCGATTAGGGCGTTGATCTGTACGTCATCGAGATAGTTGCCATCACAGTTTTGCTGGCCCCACCCTTGAGCAGCGCTTGAGTCTACTGCCGACACAAGAGCACTACCGAATGATTGTGATGGATTCTGATAATTCTGGAGGATGATTTATTATTACACGAGATAAGATATACACTCCCTGAAATTTTCTGTCGAGTTGCAAAGCAATTTATTGACCCATATATCAAGATAACTTAGCTAAAACAGGTGCACCGCCTCCTGTGAACAGCGGTCCGACTGAAATCTATCTTGAGTCGTCATCGCAATGTTGCGATTTTTGCACGTGCGTCATTCATAAATTTGCTACGATTGCCACGCCCTCGGATACACAGACTTGACGAAACGACAAGAATCATGCGAAATAATTCGCATTTTAAGCCTTTCGAGTCGTAAAACTAAGTGAAAACAGGCAATGTAGTCATTGATCTATTGAAAGTCGAAAATCGCGAGTAATTCTCACTTATAGCCATTTACTATGGAGCAGACGGTGCGATAACCTAGCCACACCGTCCAAATCATATTTGGAATAGGTCCAATATAGGACAGCAGCTCCCTATGCTTTCTTATTGTGCATGGGTACTAATTGTGCACCCCTGTTGGCTGACCTGTATCTGTTCTCTTATAAATATGACTATATGCAGGCGCTTTCAAAAACCGATCCATTCAAAGCCCGTTCCTTCTCATTCACCAAACGCTATATAGACGATCTTCTCGCTATGGATAATCGCTATATAAATGACGCAGTGAAGTATATATATCCACCTTCACTGGATTTGAAGGAAACTACAGACAGCCCTACAGACACATCATATTTAGATCTATATCTCTATAAAAATGAAGCGGGCATTCTCTCTCGTCGACTTTATGACAAAAGAGATGATTACAATTTCGACATCGTAAACTATCCCTTTCTGGACAGTAATATTCCAGTGGGACCTGCATATGGCGTATACATATCTCGCTTAGTAGCATTTGCTAGATCCTGTGTTAAATGTGACGATTTTAATCAACGTCACAAAAGATTATTACAGAAACTTATAAAACTGGGCTATTCCACCAAACGACTCCACTCAAAGTTTCTCAAATTTGGTGATACATATCGCATGCTGATAAAAAAATACGAACGTAGCGTTCAAGATCTATGGCGTTACGTTTCGTAACTTGTGTATAATTCCGCTTAACCCGGGGTTAGGGGCCGTATGAACCCATGTACTTCAACATCCTCATGGTACTCATATGAACAGACACAATCTAAGCGTGACTGAGATACATCATTCTTTAGATGACGACTTTACAACGAATATTATGGATTAAGAATACTGATCAGCGATACGGATTTGATATTTTTGGAACATCATGATGTTTGCCGGCATCATTGAAAACTGTTGACCGCTTCTCTCTTCCAGGAAACAAGCCTATGTTTATATATACTATGATTGTCTTTTTGAATTTGGTGCTAAAACTGTGTTATATGGAATATGGAATAGGTCTTTGGATTATGGACGCGGATATTCTCTAATGGACGACGGCTGAATTACAGATGACGGACTAGACTCTTGTAATTCAATGCTAAAGATCAGGCAGATGCTTTACAATAAATTCTTAAACCTACAGACATTTCAAGATAAATTCCATATTAAAGAACACAAATATTTTGTCTACTGTACCACTACCCATAATATTTCCGGCGATACAAGAAAGAACATCCACAACGAAATTTGTCTGTACAGCTCTCCTCAAACATATGCAAGAAACACCTGAAAATAGTCAATAAAAATGGGGAATAGACCTAAATATCACGATCTATCTTGATTGGAAATTCATCTATCAACATGCCTTCAGAATAAGTTTCCACTCAAAATATACGAGTCATACGAGTCATTTTCTGAAGCTGTAACGGGCCGTAGCACTACCACCCTGTCGACATAAATCTACGTGTATCCATATGCATGTACATGTATATGCATGTACAGTAGATTATCGTGCTGCACCATCAGTTGACCACACTAATTTCAACATTGTATACACACAAATATTATGAGCATCTGTTGACAAACCTAGAAGATTCCTGTCACGTGGGTGACATAGAGTTGTTCTGTAGTAGGAATAAAGTCCCAGTAGTAAAATCCAGGTCTTAAAAAACACAACAACAAAAAACAACAACCACAAATAAATAAAAAGAAAGAAAATCATTTATTTTCTCTGTTTGATTGGTTTTTAGTTTTGAATAATATTCACTTGACTTTCTGGAGTATCTTCCTCTCTTGTTCTGAAATTTTTCTAGTTTTATTAGGTCTATGGTATTTCCGATTCCATTTCTTCTTCATCAATATCTGTTTTCTTTTCCACTGAAAACGGTATTGTTTTCTCCCATGTCTTCAATAATAACGTTTCTAGAAAACATATTGATGTCGAAATTAATCTTCGATCTGTCCATAAAAAGAGAACACGCCTCTAATATGAATCGACTACGTATTTCCCACTGGAGTTATTTATCACTCGTTTAATAAATTATCTATGATATGCCAATGTGAATATTGTAAAATCTACAATTTATAGAGGCTATCAACTGAGAAAATATCAAATCCGTATCGCTGATCAGTATTCCTAATGCATATGATATTCGATGTAAAGTCGTCATTTAGAGAATGATGTGTCTCAGTCACCCTTTTATTGCGTGTGTTCATACGAACATCATGAGGATCTTGAAGTACATGGGTTTATACGGCCCCTAGCCAATCGAAGTAAGAAGTTAAATGCACAGTTCCAAAACAGTATATCAACTAAAGTATCAACTAACCATGTACATACCAGGGTAAACAATGGAGAATGATTACACCTTCTAAACAAAAGCTCCAGCTCCAGTAGTGAACTTTAGTCAATCGGCAATCGGTATGTATTCTTTTGAATAGTTTTCTCAATATCTTTGTAAGCTATCTCTTATATTTCGCGTTAATAAAAAACGTCATCTATTTTGATTGGGGATATTTGTTCACGGCATCACTTGGATTCCTGTATCTAATCCACTCAAGTCGGTGATACAAACCGTGTTGTTACGTCATTCAATGTATCGACATGAACAATAAAAGCCTATTGTTCAGATACAGAAACCCCTTAACACACAAGAATCGCGTGTGATCAATGTGATGGATTTAGGTTCATTGCAATCAGAATATCAACACATTGTTCTATGTTCCCAATACCATTATAACAATTCTGTCAAAGAGTAATATACATGTAACGCGAAAGTACGCCACAAATTTAAGCCTGGAGTTATGCGTCATTGCACAAGTCGGTATGCCGTGACAAATTTATTTTCGAAGAATTAGAGTGGTCAAGTCGGATTCTGCATAAATTCCCTATCGCTGACATATACTATTTATATTAGTTTGCCAATTAGCAAACAGTCATCAATGTATCGTTGCGTTCTGATGACGTTCTGAATGTTTCAACATTGACACATTGAAAACACAGGGAGTAAGAGGAAAGACTTACCGGGCATCGGGACGAACCGTCAGCGACTATGATGCATTGCATGTTACACAGTTTTCTGGGTATTCTTACATTTACCAGCTTTACCCCATGTAGAGGTGTCTACTCCATCAAACGTCATATATCCATTAACATCATATAAGTTGTTTGAGCTGGTCTGTCATCACAGCTCTTGGGCTAGCGTATCTAATTACGCTTAAGCCGGTGCTAGGGACCGTGAGGATACTTCATACCCCGCATGAACAACTGCGCGGCTGAGATACTAAGGCTACGAATGAGAATCCACAATATTTTACGGTCTGAATTTTACTTCCACAAGAGTATATATACAGAGTGTACGATTGGTGTGAGAAATGGACAATAGGGTTGAATAAAGTTAATTGTATATTTAGTGTAATGTATGTAATGTATTTAGTAATATAATTAGTGATTTTTGTCTGGATCGCCACCGCGTAGCGGTGTCGACCAGACTATGCTGCCACTCACGACATTTATGCAAATGTGTACGTGCACTATAATGCGGTGACCCTGGGTTAACCTGTATCACTCCGCCAGTGATTTTCACTGTGTTGAGTCTTATATCAGGGTATTAACCAGAAAATGAAGAAAAAAACAGTCGTAATCGTTTCATGTGAACTAGAAATAAAACGAAATCTGAATTTGAGTGTATTTCATATTCATTTCTTCGCCCAGGGATTGCTTAAATCCGTGGACTATTTTTTTGTTCTTTGGTTCCGGGCGAGCGGCCCAAACCCGGTTCTCAGCGCCCACCAGGCGATAACTCATGCCAGCACTGTGCTGTCACCGTAGACTGTTGTAAATGTAAATTGATGACCTGGTAATATGGTAAGCTGCCCACCTCGTGTTTGCAGGCTGTGCGCTTTTTGCATCTGTCTGAGTTTGCGGTAAGTCAGATTACTTATAATATATATGTCTGGTGTTTATAGTTCGTAATTTGTTTGTTGACAACGATAGCGTTGGAGAGACAATTTGTGCGAAAATCCCTGTTAATGTTGCTGTACGATCATACGTTGCAAATCTTGTTCCTTGGTCCGACTGTCGCACTTGACAGGTTCAGGTTCTGGGATTATGAAGACACCAGTTTTCAACACTCGTACGTTCTTTCCCGTGAAGTCGGCGTTCGTTACTATTTTAATGTGTACGCATACTGCATGGAATATATTTCCAGAGGAGATATGTGTCGAAGCAACAACAATAGTATTTACATTTTTCTCGTCTTGTGAACTTGACCGGATCCTGTCCACTGCAAATTTATGTATTATGTACTCTGCTCTCCGAATATAATTTAGTTTCAAAAAGTTTGAACAACAGCAAAACTTTTCGAAAGTGGAAACAACAGAATTTGTCAGGTACCGCTTTCGAAAAGTTTTGTTGTTGGTGGTGTTCAAACTTTTTCAAACTAAATTATATACGCAATGATCGTACAGCAACAACAACAGGAATTTTCGCACGTTGTCAACAAACAAATTTACTATAAACACCATGCAGGCATATATAAGTAATGGGGACTTAACAAACTCATGCAGCTCTTGCAAATATCTGTGCTACACAAATAAAAACACATTAATAAAACTATCCAGTCTCCTCGCATATTTGTCGCTTTGTCACAATAAAATTGCATGAATTATGAAAATCTGCTCGCAAAAACTGGTAGAAGACATTGACGCAGACGATCCACTTTTAACCATATTACTGTAGATAGTTTCTTGCTACCATGAAGACCTAGCATATTTCTAAATGAACCGCCTTCACAAATTCACTTCCTTGAAGACTAAACTGTGTTCCAGTTGTGATTTCCCAAACGGACTCGTCCACAAATTGGAGAAAATCTCCACATTTATCCATACATCTGCTATCGACTGAAACATGCCAGCTGAAACGTTTTGAAACTTTAAATCCATTATTGGCGATCCAGACATCAGTACTTTGAGTACTTTCATTACTTAAGTCATTACAGGAAGTAAAGGACATGGGGGTTGTTCTCCCTCATGATTTCAGCACATCAATGAAATTGTGTCCAAATCATTCCAATTGTCTGGTTTTATTACGTAGAACATGTAAATCTCACTATGAAAATATATAGTGTATACCTGTCATCTGTTAGCAAGTCACCCCCAACAAATCATTATGTATTCCTTGCAAATCCATAAAAAGCTTCGTCACAACGGCCCATTTCTAAATGCTTAATGCACTGGTATTATACAAGTATTGTATGCTGTGGGTTGTGACATAAGGATTTGTCAGCTCGGGGGAAGCGGTATTCAACGAGTGCGAAGCACGAGCACGATTTGAATATTGCCTGTCGAGAGCTGTCAAATCCTGATGTCACTCCCACCAACGTGCAATATCTGTTTTATTTACCAAAAGTTTCATATTTTCCAAAGATAGCAAAAGAAGGGTCTTGCAAACCTATGATACACGTCCGATAACAGCAAAATAGACCCATAATATGTGGTACAGTAGAATTCTTCATCTTTGGTCGTAAAAAGAGTTGAGTGCGGTACCAAATTTATTCCTGCAAAATATTGTTCGTTTAAAGAAGATTTGAGACACAAAAATTCCAGAACTTTCCGCTCAAGTTGCCTAAACTCATTCACGTGTCAAATATTGGAGCGATCTCTGTCCTTGGCAACTCTCTGTCGCCTCGCGCTGACGGAAGACAACTGCGCACAAGATTGCCGCGAGACCGTAAGCTGTGGCCTCGAAACTGTGCGCTATCGCCTCGAAACCGTGCGATGTTGTCCCGCGATCGTGTGATATCGCCTCTAGACAGTTGGCAATAGCAGAACATGTAATAGTTCGTGTGTTATCCATTTCCTATGGGGAATTACAGAATATCCTGTTGGAAAAATTAGTGGGGTTACAAATCTATTTTTGGCTATGTGAGGTCGAAGAATTTCAGAATAATTTAGATTATGTTCTGCATGGGTGCAAGAAAAATAATGCAGAATGGAGAATTGGAGCGATATGCAAGAGGTGGAAAATTGACGACGACTGGCGACTAGAAGGCAATCATAGACTCTACAGGAAAGCATCCTTCGGCGCCTAACATTCAGACCCGAGAATACGGTGGATTCTCGTACGTAGCCTTAGTATTTCATGCGCGCTTTTATTGCAGCTGTTCATGTGGAGACTATGAAATATCCCCCTAGCACCGGCTTAAGCGGAATTAGATACGCTAGCCCGGGAGCTGTGATGACAGATCAGCGCAAACAACTCATCTGATGTTAATGGATGAGCATCGTGGAAGTCTGATTGAGTAGACGCCTCAACATGGGGTAACCTGGGAAATGTAAGAATACCCAGAAATACTAACCTGTAAGGCCCGACGTCGTACGACTTAAATTTCCCACGAAAACAATAAACCTACATATATTTGGCGAGTGACATGTACAGGGTGCGGGCCTCGGGGAATAACAATCCACCAACAGAATCCTGCCATATACAGGTAATGAATTGAAGCGATATGCAAGAGGTGGAAAAAATTGACGACGTCGGCGACCTTATCATAGATACTTCTTTATGCGATACACGTCTAACACTAATATATTTGAACAAATGAAATATTGACGAATCAATCTCCTTCAAAAATGTATTGAAGGAGACCGATTCCTTTCCCGGAAACTCCATCATATCACGCGGTGATTGTAATCTTGTACAGGATTATGGGCTGGGGTTGCAAAATTACCACCATGACAACAACCAAAACGCGAGGTTGGGAGTTCTAGAAATTAAAGATAATCTAAAATTTAAAGATATTTGACAGTTTGACAGTTAATCCGAAAGGCGTGTCACGCTGAGGAAAGAGACCGGTACAGGCATACAATAAAATCAGATTATTTTCTTGTATCTGAAGACATATATGCTTGAACTAGTCGAAATTGTCAGAGATACTGAAGTACAAATACTAGAACTAGGAAAAATGTAGCTTCCGTACCAACTTCAGGTTTGGAAAAGAAAAACGCAGAAGTAGAATTCATACGCGAATTCAAAATTATAAAAGAGCAATGAAAAAGTCGAAAATGGGAGAACATCTCCGATTTTTTCCAAACAGGAGAAAGTAATTTTATTTAAAAAAACATTCAAGAGATAGCCAAAAAGCAGCGGATGGACCACATCTACCAAAGAGTACTACATCAGATTAAGAGAAGTGGATGTTCCAGGATGTATTCTGAGTATTGATTAATATTGAAAATTTGCCAAATCTGCGGCATTTCTCGCCCATGTTTATAAAACGTTATGGAACATGTTGACGGTTTTGTCTTCAGAGCCATGAACTATGTCTTAGCAATCAGCTCCATATCAAATTATCAGAAGCCAGGAATAAAAAGGTGCCCTCAACAGATGGGAAAGATCGCTGTCTGCGGAATAATTGGTGCCAGATATAGCTATTAAACGTCGCTATTATGAATTATATAACCGAATAGGAAAAATGACGAGAATAATATTTGATATAACGAAATTCACCGGTGAAAAACCAAATAACGGTTCTACTCTTTCTTGCAAAGGAGATGGTACGATAAGGCGACATTTTGGCCTATACGTGGGGCGGTTGAAAAAAAAAATCCTACAAATAACTATTTTATTTATTTAAAGTCAAGAGAAAACATATGTACACAATATGTGAAAGTTCTAGCTCGATTGCGTTATCATTATAGTTATGACATGAAATTGAAATCCGCAGAATGTGCTATTTCGTGAAAAAAAAGAGTCTAAATCAAGTCATTTACACACACATTCAGACACGAAGGACCCCTTGGACCAAAAGGATTTTCCAGTAGTAGACATATTATGTCCCCGCACATCACCAGGTTGAATAGCGTTTTGGTTCAAGGGGTCCTTCGTGTCGAAATGTGTGTTTAAATGACTCTTTTTATCACGAAATAGCACATTCTGCGGATTTCAATTTCATGTCATAACTATAATCATAAAGCAATCGAGCTAGAAGTTTCACATATTGTGTACATATATTTTCTCTGTACAAAACAATTATTTTAGGTAATTTTATTTTTTCGATTTCAACCGCATCACGTATAGGCCAAAATCCCGCCTTATCGGATCATCTCCCTTTGAAAATGTGGACCGCGTAATGGGGGAGTTCATGCACAGCAAACTGCGGTCTTTCGGCTTTGGTGAAACGCTTTTCGTCTAGTTTACAAACTTATATGACTTCAGCTGGGGCGGAGATTCCGATAGGATAAAACGAAAAACAAAAATAAACATCCAAGCAAATGGTGGATCGATTCATTAAAAATACAGCGGGTTTCTAAAGTTCTAAGTCCAGTCAAATCTCACGTATGACATAATTTCTTATATTGGCACCAAAGTCTGGGAACTAAAGTTATATGGCCTTCCTGACCTCATTGAATCCATCCGAATTGCTTTCTGGAAGGATGTCATATCAGCACGGTGTAGATGTCTCAAGTTCGAATCCTTTCAAACCAAATCAATACTGGCCGAATTGCCATAAAATTATGTACCGGTGTGGAAGAAACGGTAATCCCTCAGATATGAGTGCTCGCTTGCTATGATTTAACCCAGCCCGGACACTGATATCTGAAAAGGGTCACTTGGATATTAGAGTCCGCCATAGGTAAAACATAGGAGACCGGACATTGGTCTCTGGGGACCACCGTTTCTATCACATTGGGTCATCATTATGAAAAGATGTTTGCAAGCTTTTGATCCATAATATCCCGGCGGTTATCGTTTTTTTTACTGAAAGTTTAGCGTCGGTAATTTTTCTATTGGCATGATTTCGAATGTTGTTCAAACAAATGACCTGGAAGATCAAAGTGGTCATTCATTAGGACATCGTTTTCCAAGAATATGTCTGATCTATGACGTGTAGCTCGTATACTGAATGTATTGTTGGTTTCGTCGACATACTGTTTCAGGCATTCATTACACGATATGAGATAAATCACGTTGACACGTTGGCATTCCCTCATTTGGTACTCATTTTTTGGTTTGTTCAGTTTTGAAAGTAGAACGCGTGTCGATAAATGAGTTAAGCTCACACAGCTCTTTCACACATTTTTCAGATCGCCCATCGCCGTACATGTACCTTGGTCGATTGTGTTTGATCCTAATCGGTTCAGAGTCGCGTATTTCCTCTATGTTATAACTCGTAATTTGTCGGAGAGTGTCCAATTTTATTTTACTAAGAAAAGCGGAGTGGCCTCGAGGTCGCAGTTCCTTGAACACGATCGAGCACGACTGATTGAAATACTGGAGGTAACTAAAATTCCTGTGAAAACGAATAATTTAAGACTTCACGATACCCTTAAATGTATGGGGAGGGTGGAAAGATTTCGAATGTAATAGCTCGTGTGCCAGTTGGTTTGAAAAACATCTTGTAATCCAGCTGACCCGTATTGGCGAATACAGGCCCTTTGATGAATATATCATCAAAAAATCTAAGATATAACAGTGGCTGTTTATCCGATTATGTTTCCCCATCGCGCATCCACTTATTTGCTGGTATATTTGATCATTGAACTCAAAATTATTGTCTTTTAAATTAAGTTTTGAAGGTTCCAACATTTATTCATCTGGCCGTTTTGGATCGAGAAAATTTCTGAAACGTGTTTTCCAATGATTGTATACCTTCGTCGATATCGATATTGGTGTACATTGATTCGTTATCCATGGTAATCAGAAGAGTGTTTGGATATCTCGGCCAAAAAGTCTTCCATATTTTTCATATAGCTCGCCTACCGGTTGGCGGTTGGTTTAAGGTGATAATCTATGAATTCCGAAATGTATTGATAGTCTGAACCACAATCCGAGACTTTTGGCCGACCTGGTGGGGTGAATGGATCTGTGCAATTATCTATTGGTTTGTGAATGTTTGGTAAAATGTAAAACTGTCTCATCTTTGCATGATCTCTATTAGGTCCTATGTAATCCAGTTGTTTGTCCGGAATGATATTATTCTGGTTTAGGCGTCCCAGTATGGTAAACAAAATTCTCAAATTTTGTGGCAAAATTTCTTTCTCTAGCTTTTTCTATGTCTGGGATTATCAAGTAGCCGTTGGGCTTCCTTGATAAACTTTTCTCCTGACATTATAACTGTATAGCTGATCCATTATCCGCTGGTTTTTGATTGTGGCGTAATTTTGGTGAACAGCGTAAATCCTTAAGTTTATCTTGAGCCTTTTTAGCAGCTTTTGAAACTTCGGGTCCAATTTTTGTAGGTAACCAGTCGGATTCAGCTCTAAAAGGAGGTATCTCACCGATGGAAGATTTAAAGCGGTCGGCTAAGGATATCCGACTTCTGAATTCCAGGACTTCTGTCGGTCCCCTCTCAATGATTGCATCAATACAATACATATGTGGTTTAGGTATAGGAACAAAGGAATGGTTCGTACTTCACGTAAGAATCACGAGACAATGCATACAATAGCCAAGTCTGGGGACAACAAAGACCCAGACAATAGTTCCTACATGAAGTATCGGCCAAAGGAATGGCCAAGGCTAAGTAGGGATTTATCCGACTGTGTTATCTGACTGATTACTATGCTTGTACTTAAGCCGAAATAAGGGCGGGATGTGCCCTGTCCCAAATTTAGTGTAAAGTTATGGTATTGAGCCAATTTTCATACAGACAATTTGCTCTATCTTCAGTCCAATGAACGTTGCCATGACCGACAGAAAACAACCAGGGTCAATTTTGGGGATAATTTCCAAGTATCTTATCTTAGAAGCTGCTTCATTGATTTTGTCTATACAAATCCGTTCACTGGCTGGAAGAAGGTCCGAAATTTGGAGTTCGACGAAGTAAACTTTGTATCTTGGGAAAGCAGTTTTGAATGAACTCACCATATCGTAGAGTTGATTATTGCTTTTCCTGGCTCATAAGCTTTATTGTTCACACCAATATTAAGGACAACTTTCTTGGGCTGGGAAGACCCGCTGTAGTTCTAAGCTATACGTCGGATCCGAAACTCGAAGCATCGGTGGTCACCTTGCGGCAGCGGCATAGGAGTTATGGGAAGGTGGTGTTGAATTAGACGATCTGGATGTGGAGGGTACAGGATTAGATGCTGGGGAGTTAGAAGTATCAGTGAGGGGATGAGCGATGGATGGGTGGAGGATAGAGAACAAGAGAACGGCTTTTCACCAAACGCTATATAGACGATCTGCTCGCTGTGGATAATCGCTATATAAATGACGCAGTGAAGGATATATATGCACCTTCACTGGATTTGAAGGAAACAACAGATGGCCCTACAGGCACATCATATTTAGACCTATATCTCTATAAAAATGAAGCGTGCCTTCTGTCTAGTCGACTGTATGACAAAAGAGATGATTACAATTTCAACACCGTAAACTATCCCTTTCTGGACAGTAATATTCCAGTGGGACCTGCATATGGCGTATACATATCACGCCTAGTAGCATTTGCTATATCCTGTGTTAAATGCGACGATTTTAATCAACGTCACAAAACATTGTTGCAGAAACTTATAAAACAGGGCTACACCGCCAAGCGCCTCCACTCAAAGTTTCTCAAATTTGGCGATATATATCGCATGCTGATAGCAAAATACGAGCGTAGCGGGCAAGATCTATGGCGTTACGTTTCGTAACTTGTGTCTAATTCCGCTTAACCCGGGACTAGGAAACAAGCCTATGTTTATTTATACTATGATTGTCTTTTTTTGAATTTGATGGTAATACTGTTATATGGAATATGAAATAGGTCTTTGGATTATGGACGCGGATATTCTCTAATGGACGACGGCTGAATTATGGATGACAGACCAGACGCTTGTAATTTAGCAGTGCTAGTGTTAGAGCGAAAACGTTTAGCTGATCGGGTCCGAAAGGATACAGGATTATTAGAAGTAGTAGTACGGTTAGAAGGACAATCAGAATTAACAGACATATATTATGAGCACCATCTGACACACCCCTTAGACTCCTGTCACGTAAGTGAAGTGTAGTTGTTCTGTAAAACCGCGGTGATAGCAGGAATAAAATACAGGGCTTAAACGACAAAAACATTTATTGTCTCTTTTTCAACTGTTTCTAGTTTTGATTAATATTCACTTGACTTCTCTATTGTTGAAATCTTGTGTTATTTCTAGATCTATGATATTTTCTGATTCCATATCTTTCCTATCACGATCTTTTTATGTTTCACTTAAAATTGTATTGTATTCTCATATGTCTTCATTTTTAACGTTTCTTGTTAATCTTAGATGCGTCCATGTCAAAGAGAACATGTCATATTCCCTAATAGAGTTGTTTATCACTCGTTTAATGAATTATTTATGATATTCCTACATCAATATTGTAAAATATACAATTTATAGCAATAACAGCTTGTTATCATGCTTATACTAAATATACCCTAGATGTACGTGTGGACAGCTGGAAACCTATGACCCCACGGTCCCGTCTTGAATTGTATTAGATGTCAATATTCTAGAATGGTGCCCTAGACGATGAATAATGTGACAGTGAGACAGAAAAAGATGAACCAAAGGTGAAACAAGTCGTAAAATAACCCATCATTCACCACCATGTTTACCTCGGTCACAGAACAACAATCGCAATGATTTGTACAGAGTGCAAGCTGCCCTACTATTTAATACATAATGACGACAGACGATATATGTTTTCTTCTTTTATTTTACGCTGTACAATACAATCGACACTGGGATACAAACCATCACCAGAATCAAGTTAATTTCTTGCTAAGTTTTGATATGGTGTAGTCAGTATATTGGTCTGTGGGGTCAAAAGACTTTTTGTCAGTATGCTGACATCTTTCCCTCATCACCCTTATCTTATTATGTTGCGTTTAATTACTCTCCAGGCATCAGCATAGTTCTTATTATTTATCGTATCTAGATTGTTTATACACTTGTCAGAATATTCAATAAGAACCTTCCAATGTGGTACCAATTGGAGTACCAATTGGTGAAGACAGGGACAGTTTGAATATCATTTCCACGGTGTTCAAATGAAAAGGCACCAGCAAATCGTGCCTGAGATACATGATACATGATACATGATACATGATACATGATACATGTACATGATACATGATACATGATACATGATACATGATACATGATACATGATACATGATATGTACATGATAATATACATGATACGCTGATACATGATACATGTACGCATGACCATGATACATGATACATGATACATGATGCATGTACATGATACATGTACATGATACATGATACATGATACATGTACATGATACATGATACATGATACATGATACATGATACATGTACATGATACATGATACATGTACATGATACATGATACATGATACATGTACATGATACATGATACATGATACATGATACATGATACATGATACATGTACATGATACATGATACATGTACATGATACATGATACATGTACATGATACATGATACATGTACATGATACATGATACATGATACATGATACATGATACATGTACATGATACATGATACATGATACATGATACTCTAGAAAACTACTTGGACATTAATTTGGCTCAAGAATACTGGTACAAATTTGGTATTAAGAACACCATGGTATCTTGCTGTCATCATTGAACACTGTGGAGACCAAACCCAGACAACCAAAAATACAAAAACGCCTAGATTGGCCTTGCCATCAAAGCGCGCCTGTGATACAAATCATCACAGCTATCATTTGGTTCTTGTGATGTTTTAGAAATATGGAGTCAGTATATTTGTCTGTGGGGTCATATGACTTCTTGTCAGTACGCCGGCGTCGTTTTCCACCACCCTTTTAGTGTTGCGTTTAATTGAGATTGACATGGTGCACCAGGCCCTTGTACTCTAATCGTTTGTAAATAGTGATTACGGAGTTCCAACTGACTATGGCTGATAAAAAACAGATAAAACAATATTTCTGTATCCATTATATATCACTTTATTCGTTGTAATAATCAATCTTCACTTCATAAAATGTAGTACTGATCACAGTAAAATGGACTGATATATGCAATAGGTACATAGCGTCAGGTCATCAAAAACATGCACCAGAAGTGTAGAATTTAAACAGAGAAAGAATTAAGCAATAAAGGTATATACCATGCTATATACTGATACTATATAAACATGATGTTTTTATGATGTTTATAAACATGCTGGAGTTAATCAAACACTACAACCCGCTAAAATCTATGTATAGCTGTATATAAATGCGTTAGATCCGTTCATTCATTGGGCAGCCGTGGTCTATTAAGAGCTTTTGTGATATAATGTTGACTGATAGATTTTTTCACCATTCCAGTTAGAATAAAATCAAAGACGGCGCAAGCTGTTATAATCTGCATAGCTCTAACAATTTGTCTCGACACTAGCGCCACCATACTTCGACACTACACCACGCCTCATTTCGACAGATCTGCAACGAAACATTAAACTGATATATTTTTTCGAGACAAAACGTGATAATAGGCTTGTTTAACCCCACATAAGGAAACAAATTTTTGACGAAAGGGTCAAGTCCACCAAACGAATTTTTGACTATTAACGTGTTGTGCATTGGAACTGTTTTGGCCGTCGCAACCATCAATATTGCATGCCCAAACAAATAATGCTGTAAGCCAATTTTTCATTAATATTTGAGACATCGCCGCTATAACAACTTTCCCCAATAAGAACTAGTGCCGGTGGGATGGTTAAGAGTGTCCTGGGGATTAGTGTCCCTTCTCCTATTCTTTTCTATTGCACCTTATCTTCAATGTGGAGAAAAATGTCCTAGCTGGGTTAAAAGATAGGAACCGGACAGTCGTAGCCACCGGACATTCTTAGCTTCCACACCGGTCTCCTCTATGTTATTGCAAACCACAGGAGCAGAGCAAATAAAATCAGGTATTAACACTTTTAGTACAAATAACACAGACAAGGCATGAACTGAACTCGTCTATATGCATTTTCCATCAAAGTTTACATGGTATTCAGCAAAGCTTTTATATCGGTCAAGAATTATCAGCGAACACTATTGCTACCAAAATCGCGCCCAGGTAACCGAGACTTTGGGATGAGGTTCATGGTCATCTGCACATCTCAACTTCCTCTGTTGAATGATAAAATTTTCGCCGTATCAGTGTTAAATTACTGATGATATTGTCGATGAATTCCCTCTTTTCTTCCTCCGTATGGCCGGGTTGGCACCCACACGGGCATTGGTTCGGCGTGAAATTACTCCCCGTCGTTGTGATGTGGATTCCTGTGCTTTTGTCCGAATAGTCAGTGAGAGTTGCCTGGCCTGGAGAGGTAAAAATAAAGAAAAAGATTAAAAAATGATAGAAAAGGAAATGCAAGCGTATAGTCTGTCATTCAATATTCAACCGTTGTCCATTAAAGAATTTCCGCGTAAATAATATAAATACCTAATTAATATAATAACATTAGCGCAAAATTAAGTTTCGTGCAAGAGAGAAGCGGTCAGCAGTTATCAATGATGCCAGCAAGACGTCATGATGTTCCAAAATTCCGTATCGCTAATTGTTATTCCTAATCCATATGATTTTCGTAGTAAAGTCGTTATCTAGAGTATGATGTATCTCATTCACGCTTTGATTGTGACTGTTCCATTGAATACTATGAGCATCTTGGAATACATGGGTTCATACGGCCCATAGCTCCGTCATACTCACCCGTACTACCGGTCGAAGAAACAGACGGAATAGTCGTATGTGCTTTCGTAGATGTTTCAATTCCGTTCGTTTCCGTCGAGGTACGATCGTCTTTCACTGCATTTGTGCTAGCTGAAGTAGCGGTTCCTGGCCCTGTTGTCTCCATGGCCATAGTGGTCGTTATCAATGGAGTTGTGGTTGGGAGATGGGACAGTGGGTCCGCATCGGTTGTTTTTGAATTAACAGTCGTAATACTGTAAGGGGTGCCGGTGGTTGTAGACCTTGGTGTCGTTAACGTTGTTGTTGTGGTTATTGTTGAATTAGAGGCCAGGATACGGGTGGATGTGCGTGTTGTCGTTGTTGTTGTTGTTGAAGCAGAGGTTGGTGGAATGCGGATGGACGTGCTTGTTGTCGTTGTATTTAAATCAGGGGGCGGAATAGGGGTAGTCGTGCTCAATGTCGTTGTTGTTGAATCAGAGGCAGGGATATGGATGGATGTGCTTGTTGTTGTTGTTGTTGTAACAGCCGACGTTGGTACACGGATGGACGTGCTCGATGTCGTTGTTGTTGAATCAGAGGCAGGGATATGGATGAACGGGCTCGTTGTTGTTGTTACATCCGAGGTTGGTAGACGGATGGACGTGCTCGATGTCGTTGTTTCTACGGCTGTCTTCACTCCACCTTTCCATGGATCGTCAGTATCGGTGTATTTTACACTGCCAAAATCGTCAGAATTCTCGATTGCTGTTGAGAAAACATAAATGTTATGTGTAGAAAAGAACTAAATTACAACTATACAGGTCAAACAATAACGTCACGTAATCAAAGTCGGAACAAAACTGAATCAATGTGGTGGGAAGCGGTTGCTTCATGGGAATTCATCAACGCTAAAATAGAAGTGTATCTATTTAGCACCAAAGGATATGATGTCAATACTTGTCACATCGAGGTTTCGGATGGAATAATTGCATAGAGAGTTGATACCAGCTACATAGGTGCTTCAAGAGCTTTTAAGATATTTCAGTTATAGGTGTCACATCAGACATTCAATATACAGTCGTCGTCCACAAAAGAATTTCCGTACAGCATTTAGCATCAATTCCATCTATGCACAACACAAACAACATTGCTTCCTCTAAGAGAGAAGCGCTCAGCAGTTTTCAGTCACGACACCAAGACATCAAAGACATTGATTTTTGCATAAAAAAGAATCTAACGTGGTCTAAATAGACTTTAAATCAGACCTCCGCGAAGACCGAATAATAGAGGCAAACTGAATGGATATTTGACCTAAAAATACTAAGTCATATAGCGACCACAACACAATGTGTTACTGTATATTGAACCAGTTATTTGTGACCATAAATTCTGGTCGGAGTTCGGTCAACCACTACTTGGTAGTTGACTGGACTCGCCCGAACTGCGCATGAGTTTTTTCTTCAAAATCTCGTGCAACAAAAGGATAATTGGCGTGAAAAACAATCCCAAGCGAGATCATAAGGCGACGTGCCCACATACCAAATTTGGAAAGAATCCATTCAGGTTTTAAAAAGTTATTGTGCAGAAAACAAAGTTTTACTTGATCCACAGGTGGCGCTAACTATAGGCGGATCGGCATGAAAACATTCTACATATGTAGCTAGATACAAAATTTGAAAAGAATCCGTTCAGTTTCCCAGAAGTTATTGTCCGCAAATGAAGAAGTCATTATAAAGTAGGGCTAATTTATGCATACTTGAAGATCCCCTTTAAAAGTCTGATATATGAAAAAAAATGACAGGTCAGACCTGAAAGTCTACAATGCGCATCTAGAGTGAACAAGGATCAATGACATTGCTTGTAAATACTTATCGAGGTTCAGATCGGACAGGCGGACATACAGACAGCACGGGCCAGAACAGAATTTCCGAGTCCGTAGGACCGAGGAGTTAAAATAATCGAGCGTTTCTCACATCATAATCTGGGTATATTTTAGGCTATTCTAACTCAGAGTGTTAACCCATGATTGAAATTAGCGAAAAAATAGATCCTTCGCCATCTGATTTCGGGCAACAGAGACAAGAGCCACTCGGCCACCGTGGGCCCAGTTTGATGATGATACCTGTTTGTTCCAATTACTTATTGCGTTATTACTGAGGAATTTTGCTATTTATCACATACAGAATAGCTCAATAAATGTCTTATATTGAAGTACTTTAAGAAAGCGCAATAAATTTGATATGTTTTCGATGTTGTTTTATTATTATTATTATTATTATTATTATTATGTACGAATAAGATAACCTTAGAAATAACATGGATTTCGATGGTATTTAGTGTTCAGTCAAAATAGTGCACTCGACTCATTTGGAACACGGTCAACATTCAATCTCCTTTCTAATATTTCTTCCGCATGTATTACTGATTGAACTTAGCCAACACAATTGGCCATAATCGCATGATAACAGATGGGGGGGACGGGGGGGGGGACTCAATCTAAGGTGTATGTAGGCTGGATATCAAGTGTAAATTTCAGTTTTCTCGTCAGAGATCTGAAACTTTAGCTGCATGCTGCATGAATATACAAAGTTCAGTATTCATTCTCAACTGATAGGAATACTTATTTGCCTATAAACTTAGGTCGAGGAATATATCAGGTGAGTTCCGATAAACGAAAGGTAACGAAACACCCCACTTGTTTAAACTCCGAACACCTGAGCTTCCCTAAAACGTTTGTACCCCTATTGTTCAACTTGATAAATTATGTGACGGATTGCCGAATGTCGTATTAATCACGCTTCTACGTAGGAGATCAATTTATCAATGGGTCTTTGAGTAAGTTGCTCATGCACGAGTCGCGCCAAGATGAAATAAAAGAAAGTATAAATATATGGTATGCGGGTCTCATAAATAATTGATGTGATGCGTGATCTATAGTCAGGTTACAAGAACCTTGAACAGCTCAAAGTTGAACACATTTTCCCTGAAGTCTGTGGTGAATATAACAGACTAATTGACAAAGTATTGCCTCTTAAATTGACACACGTATTGGTCGTCTTTAGTACGGTGGAGTATAGATGCATATCGATTGCAATTACTCTCGGTTTCAATGTTACATAGATTGCATTAATTTTTATAATAAGGAATCAATATTTTTCCTTCAATCGAGAATTTATTTTGATTTTCTCGAAGAAATCCTGATCATATCGGGAATTATTCGAGACAATTTTGAGAAAAAAAAATGCCAAAATTTTCGATCTATTTGAAAAATGAAAATTCTCGATCTATTTTCTCATCTTTTTTAGCATCAATAACATCGAGAAATTTCAATCGAGAATGACTAAAGGGATTGAATTTCGTCATCCTCAGGTTAACAGCTGTTATACCACTATATGTGAGGAACAATTGAGCTGTAGCTGACGTTTAACAATTTAATGCTAACGTATAATGTTCGTCACGATTTCAAAAGACACTGTATTGAATATCACATTTTCATAAGCAACTTTCTTTTATTATGCTTAGTGTATGTAGTCCGGCGATGAGCATTGTGGTTAAACATCTGACCGCCCAAACGACCTATCTCCGGTCTGAGTCTTTACAAACAGGGATTATCGTTTAAAACCGAGTTTGCGAAGCGCTTTTCGAGCTTTTCCCAGTTGCGTACAACATTATTAAAATTCTGACCGATTCACTGGTAGATATCGCAGTATATTGATGCGCAATTCGTAACCCCATATCACTTCTCATAGTCAACAGTAAAATGGGGTCCATGCGACAGACGATGCTGATCAGTTCTTTACATTATGCTATTATATATATTCATAAATGTGCAGTACTTGGGCCCTGAAGAAACAGACAGTACCGAATATTTCATTGATGACGTGCGTGTGCATTCAAGCCAGGTTCATGTCAAAGCAGATTATCTCCGTGTTCGTGGGTCTGCGACACTTATCAGAAGTCATCTTCTCGAAGCGCTCTCTTTCAGAACATAGAGTTGAATAAATTCATTTACATATATGATTGGATAGCTGTTCCGCACCAGATTGTCGTAATTGGTGATTGATTATTATGTAAATTCAGGAGAATTTGATAATTTTGGGTCAAATGTCTGCTGGAATCGGACCATCGGGAACCCTCGAGCGTCAAGAAAGGATTTACATACGGGGCTATATATATTCCTATACAAAGGTGATAAGGAAAACTGTTAAATCTTCACACTTAAGTGTTCACGAAGAACCTAGGGAGTTAACGTTAGCAAAGCAAATCGCTGATAAAATGATGGTTGGATTAGTCTATAAAGATAAGGGCTAGACGAGTAGTCAAATAATAGTCGAATGACATATACGAAATAATATAAAAAGTATAAATAAAACAACTCTCACTATACAATAGATGGTATATTCACAAGCTTTCGAATGCAACTGCTCTCAGCATCTGATAAATACACAAATCTGAGGCAGACTAAACTGAAATATATCTGCAGATGACAGTGAGTATTGTCAATAACTAGAAAACAGGTGATACAATAGCACAATTTACAGTGACAACACTGGAAGTGAGCCAACCACTGAATTAATATAAACTAAAACAACGTGTTGAGATGGGAAATGTATGTAATGATTCTTTTTAAGACAGTTGAAACTCATTGTCTGCTCAGTTTATATCTTGATAGGTCAATAACCTGTTGTTGTGACTAATTTTCCGGCAGTGATTAGTCACGGATCCTGCTTGGCTGTTTGTATGCAATACATTGTGTTCCTCGAATGCCGTTTGGTTTAGGCCAGCGCACGTTCGTTGGACAATTGCCACATTTTATTATATAGTCCAGGTTATGACGTAAATTGGAATCTTCTTTATCTTTAATACGGAAATAGGGAACTGATCGGATGGGGTTGATCAAATAAAATGATACTGGCGGTTTGATAGAGATTTTGGAGAAATCTAAGTTATACACCAGAAGTCTCAGATACATGGTAGCCAGACATCACGTTTCTGTTTCTAGTTTTGGGACTAGGATTCAGTGTCCTATGAAACCGCCTTCTGATGATAGTGTCAATAATGCTTGACGAGAATTCGTTCCGTTTCAGCGTTGTGTTGTTGATGTCTTTATTTATGTTTATATGGTTTATATTGTATGTCTTCACAAAGCTTGTCCAGATTGTGTTGGATTTTTAGAGATTGTCGTTCTGAGTCTAAGTAGATCTGGTGATGAAGATGTCCAGAAAAGGAAGTGAACTCTCGAGTTCATGGTATAAATATCTCTGAATGAATATTTATTATGTCCGCGAATATGGGTGCCAGCGGTGACCCCATCAATATCCCATCATTTTGCATCAGACCTATCCAATCAGTTCCCATGTTCTGCATAAGCTGATGTCCTAAATTCTCACGTCTTCTTTGTTATGACTGTAATGCAAGAGATTAGAGGAAACGAGTAAATAAAAAAACACCCCCCCAAAACAAACAAAAAACAGCAAAAAAAAAAAAAAAAAAAAAAAAGAACAAAACAACACCAATGACACACTAATACATTGCTTATGAAAAAAGTGTAGGGAATTTTCTGTGAGTTTTTTTAGCTTTGTTTTGTGAATGCTCGTTTTCCGCGGATTTCATGTAAAGCTTGACCTATAGATAGAGTTTAATGATAGGATTATCCAGCATGCGTACATATTTCAAAATAAATAAAGCGACTGCTGCAATACGATACAAGTGCATTCTCATAGCTTGCAAAGACAACTGTCTTCATCCTCAGAGACTAGCTAATGCGAACATGTTTGTTGCAGACAATTGTGGAGACGTATAACACTTTTTCGCCTGTGTGTATCACTTTTCACCCAAATTAACCCTAAATTGAACCAAGATTTGTCATTTTTCATGACTATCAACCCGCACGGACTGTTTTGCAACAATATATGATTGAATTTCTCTAAAAACAAATATTCCGAGCTTATTTTGATAACAATTGATCTCAAATAGAGCCCACTCGTGTCAAAACACTCAACCCACAAGGAACTAGGATGGCTGTCAATAGTCACGGTTACAGGAAAGTCTTATCCGGACCCGGAAAATATTAGCCGGTGAATTTGACTCGGATATATTTGATCAGGATATTTACAGTGCAAATGCCATTCATTGGGTTAGTTTGACCCCGATCATTTTGAGTCGGATAATTAGTAGTGGAAACACGACAGATTTTGAATTTAGATGGCGCTCACTTTGTAAAAAGTATGCGCTCCACTATCTGTGCATTGAGTTTGCTTATATGATGAATAAATATATTAAATACTATGCGGTGATTTTTGTAAATAAATATATATTTATATAAGCAATCTATTAGTATGATTTTTATCCACAGGAAGGCGATGAAGAAAGAAGAATGCAATGATAGTATTATGTGCAAGTACACCAGTTTTGAAGAATCCAACGACCCTTTGATAAAATCAGGATTAAAAAGGCCATAAAATACTATATGAATCCAAGAAAGGGATATAAACATGATACAAACTATTTAGAACGTGTCAGAAAAGACACAATTCAATAATTAAGTCCATTTATTCACAGGGCTACTGATGAGCATACTGTTTATGCTTAAGTTAAAAATATGTGTATAATAATTTCACGCTCAACAAATCAGACCAAAGACCAGTACATGTGATATAAACACATAACATTAAAATATAGATTAAAATGACACACTTGTCACTAAGCCAACCTCCAGGGCCAGGCAATGCCGACACCCCAGGTGCAAGCCAACAGACTAGTAATACCAAACTGTCACACTAAACTCACCCCTAAGGCCAGGCAATACTGACATCCCACGGCCAAGTTAGCAGACATTAATACATGACAGTCTACATACTAGAATCACCCCGGGGCCTCCACTGGCACCCCGAAGACAAGCAAGCAAGTAGATATTTGTACGGTACATCACTTTATAATGACATAGCTAAAATATCAATGGTCTAGTTTAGTTGAACATGAAGCGACGTGTTTTTAATATATAATTCACCACTGCTTTAAATATTTTATCCCTTTTCTTTTCGGGCTTTAAGATATTGACAAAAGTATGATTAAAAACCCCAACTAAAGTTAGGTCAACGAATAATCGATGCCTTTGAATTGTGTGCCGTGTACAGTTTAAAAGATAATGTCCAACTGTATCCATAACATTACAGGTGTCACAAAGGCCAGTTGAATGAAGGTTCATATTGAATAAAACACTATTTACTGCAATATGTCCAGCCAATAATTTAAACAAAAGAACCTTTGCCCTACGACTGGACATAGGTACACAGACTCCTGTTGTAATACAAGGCTGAAGATGATGATAAAACGGCCTGTGTTGGAATACATCCACTCCTCCTACCACATGTCAATAAAGTATGGCTTCGAACGAGCCATAACTTCATTAACATTCAGAGGGGCCGGTACGGTGATATTAACTAAAGACAATGCCTTTTTGTCCAGCTGACCAGCCATTTCATTGCCTCGCATATTACAGTGAGCCGGCATCCAATCAAAGGCCACCGTGACACCTCGATACGACAAAGTTGTAGCTGCATGCATTACTTCATACAGGAGAGGACAACTCTCCGACGGATTGAAATTTCGTAATGCATGAAGGGCACTTAAGGAATCAGTAAAGATTACCACTCTAAATGGATTAAAATCACTAATCCACTGCAAAGATAGCAAAAAAGCTACCAGTTCAGTTTCAAATACAGATACATGGTCGCTCAGACGCTCAAAACGACTATATTTTATCTCCGGAACACAAAACGCGGAGCCAGTTTTACCTGTATCCGGGCACTTAGACCCATCCGTATCAATATGTAAATAAAAAATTCCAGTTGGAAAAAATTTGCTCTTTAGCGCACAACTGAATAAGATTTGGGGGGTCACTCTTCTTAATTTTCATATGTAACTGATCAGAAACCAAAGGATTAACAAACTGCTATGGCGGAAAAACATAAGGAGAAAACTTAAGTAATGAAAAATTCTGAACAGAAAACTGACTAAATAAGTTCTTTACCCGTATACTGAAAGGCTCAGCACGGCGCACACCAGTGTCAATAAAAAACTTATCATACCAAGAATCATCCAAAGTACGACTCGCTGGATTATTATAAGAGGTTTTTAATTTCAATGCAAATTTCACAGTGCATAATTTGCGGCGTATAAAAAGGGGGAACTCGTTACAAGCAACCCGCATTACATTTAATGGAGTATTAGACATAGCTCCAGTACAAATACGCAACGTACTGAATAGAGTCTAATTTCTTTTTGAGCGTCTGAGCAGCCGAATCATACACCTGGCAACAATAATCTAGGCGAGATCTGATCATTACAAGCGTCTAGTCCGTCATTCATAATTCAGCCGTCGTCCATTAGAGAATATCCGCGTCCATATTTCAAAGACCCTATATAATAAAAGCAAAGACTTCCTATCTGCTCCCCATGTTGTGGACGAAATAGACCTCATTAAATTTAGAACTTTATCACATTTAGTTACTAGATAATCAATGTGAGGACCCCAAGTTAATTTTTTATCAAAAATCAAACCAAGAAATCTAAAGGTAGTAGACACCTTAAGGCGAACACCATTCAAAAATAATTCCAGCACAACTGGTAGTGGACGCCTGGTGAATAATACTGCTTCAGACTTGGTAGGAGAGAATTTAAACCCCCATTTCTTATCCCAGGTCACAATATCAGCAAGGCTCTGCTTAATATAATCTCCCAGTCGGAAGTATTCCACTGTGGACGATAAATGTAAACGCACCGACAATTTCTTATCCAGATCAAACTGACCCGGACAAGGTCTGTGCCAGTGGTAACCTGGTAAAAACGTTTTAGTGTAACCGCGCCCTTTGTGTAACAAGCGACGACTCAACAGTTATATTTCGTGTTCATGTCCTGTTGTCTAAAGGGGGCAGCCGAGCCTCGGAGACTGGTAGATTTAGCTGCCCATCCTCTTGTACAGTATGAGTTAGAGTAGGGATTGTAGGCATAGGCTAGAGCGATATGCATTTGCTAGATCCTGTGACAGATTTTAATCAACGTCACAGAGCACTGTTGCAGAAACTTATAAAACAGGGCTATTCCACCAAGCGCCTCCACTCAAAGTTTCTAAAATTTGGCGATACATATCGCATGCTGATAGTAAAATACGAGCGTAGCGTGCAAGATCTATGGCGTTACGTTTCGTAACTTGTGTCTAATTCCGCTTAACCCGGGACTAGGGACCGTATGAACCCATGTAATTCAAGGTCCTCATGGTGCTCATATGAACAGCCACAATCAAAGCGTGACTGAGATATATCATTCTCTAGATGACGACCATACAACGATTATTATGGATTAAGAATACTGATCAGTGATACGAATTTTATATTTTTGGAACATCATGATGTCTTGTCGGCATCATTGAAAACTGTTGACCGCTTATCTCTTGCAGGAAACTAGCCTATGTTTATGTATATATACTATGATTGTCTTTTTGAATTTGGTGCTAATACATCTTAGCTTGCTAAGGGCATTTCACATTTCACTTAACGCTACCCTTAGATTCTCGCTAGTAGTAGGGTCTACCCTTTTCGAGAGCGGTTTTCGAGGGAGGTAACTCTTGGTGCCCTTTTTTCCAGGTTAAAGGTAAAGGGGACGCCCCATCGCCTTTCACCTCTGGGGCGCCTGGGGCGCCAGGGGGCGCCACCAGCTCAAGGTCACGTGGAGGTCAAAAGTAGTTCCGGCAACCTGTAACCTTTGTATTCCTCCGCGGACAGAACGTAGTCCCATGTCAACCAAGTGACTTCCAATGTTGATGTATACGGGGAATGCCTAAAAAGAGTATGGGAATAGACGTTTTGTGACAGGGGTGGGTCCCTAGTGGACCGAATGGGTCGAGTGAGGTGTCAAAGTGAAGCGCTCCTCTAGGGCCATTCAGTCATGGATGGGTGCATGTAAAATTAGGATGTTTTCCCGAAACTATAAAAAGCGGAACACGGACTTACCCCTAAACTAGGGGAAAACCCCTATCAACTCTAGCCAAAAGGGCTAATATCGGTCTCCGGGCTTATCGGAGCCTGCCTATCAAGTCAATGGGGTGGGTGCATGTAAAATTAGGATTTGTCCCCGAAACTATAAAAAGCGGAACACGGACTTTACCCCTAAAATAGGGGAAAACCCCTATCAACCCTAGCCCAAAGGGCTAATATCGGTCCCCGGGCTTATCGGGGCCTGCCTATCAAGTCAATGGGGTGGGTGCATGTAAAATTAGGATTTTTTCCCGAAACTATAAAAAGCGGAACACGGACTTTACCCCTAAAATAGGGGAAAACCCCTATCAACCCTAGCCAAAAGGGCTAATATCGGTCCCCGGGCTTATCGGGGCCTGCCTATCAAGTCAATGGGGTGGGTGCATGTAAAATTAGGATTTTTTCCCGAAACTATAAAAAGCGGAACACGGACTTTACCCCTACAATAGGGGTCTGTATTATACAATATAAGGGAAAATGCCTGTATGGGGTATGGGGATGGTCAATTTTTTTCGTGGGCTTTACTATGGCTTGTGGGGTCTCGTTTTTCTCGTTTCGCCAAGAAAATGACAATGGGAAGGGTCCCGGAGCGAATCGGTGAAATTTTTGGGAAAAGTCACCGAGGTCTGTATATAAGCCTAAAGGCTGGCTATATGGGGGTATAGGTTCAACCTGGGAAATTCACACACGTTCATCGTGATATGGGTTGCTTGGATTTGTTTTACACGTCTCGTCATTTAGAACACGATGGGAAGGGTCCCGGAGCGAAACGGTGAAATTTTTCGAAAAGTACCAGATAGCCCATATAGCTCCATACTGGCTATGGGGATATAGGTCCATCCTGGGAAATTCACACACGTTCATTGTGATATGGGCTGTGGGGTCTTGTTTTTCTCGTCTCGTCATTTAGAACACGATGGGAAGGGTCCCAGAGCGAAACGGTGACATTTTTGGAAAAAGCTCACCGAGGCCTGGGTAGGCCCATAGGCTGGCTATGGGGTATAGGTCCAACCTGGGAAATTCACACACGTTTATTGTGATATGGGTTGTTTGGTCTTGTTTTTCACGTCTCGTCATTTAGAACACGATGGGAAGGGTCCCGGAGCGAAGCGGTGAAATTTTTGGAAAAAGTTCACCGAGGCCTGGGTAGGCCCATAGGCCTATACTGCACGGGGTGAACGTTTTGGGGTCTAGGTGAGCCCCTTATGATCCTATGGTGTCGTATGAGGTCTTATTTTGAAGCTCCTGTGGAGTTTGTAATGTATCGACTAATGGGTCGTCCGTGTGCAATAGTCTGCGCATGCGCAGTCTGGCCGTAGTATAGAAAGCAGGCATGTTGGGGGGTATGTGGGGGTGTGTTTGGGGTAGAGATGGACCACTATGGGTCCAAATGGGTTGTGGGAGGTGTCAAAGTGAAGCTTGTGTGGGGTAGAGTCAGAATGGCGTGTTTTTAAGTGCAAGTCGCGTCAATCTGCGCATGCGCAGTTGGGTGTAGTAAGTAAAGTGGCCATTTTGGGGGTGCGTGGAGGTGTGTTTGGGGTAGAGAGGGACCATCCTTGGTCCGATTGTGTCGTGGGAGGTGTTATCTTGTAGCTCTCGGGGTGTACATCCCGATTTGAGGGATGTTCACGTCATCTGTGACGTCATCGGTGACGTCATCAGTAGGAGTAGTAGCGAAAGTGGGTATTTTGGGGCAGTGAAGGAAGGTATTTGGTGTAGAGATGGACCATCCATATCTGTCACACATTATACCACATCTTTGTTGTGTTATACCACATCTGTCCTGCATTATACCATATATGTCCTGTATTATACCATACCTGTCCTATGTTATACAATATCTGTCCTGTATTATACCAAATCTGTCCTGTATTGTACCATATTTGTTCTCTATTATACCATATATGTCCTGTATTATACCAAATCTGCCCTGTATTATACAGTATCTGTCCTGTATTATACCAAATCTGTGCTGTATTATACCAAATCTGTGCTGTATTATACAATATCTGTCCTGTGTTATACCATATCTGTGCTGTATTATACAATATCTGTCCTGTATTATACAATATATGTCCAGTATTCTGCAATATATATTCTGTATTATACCAAATCTGTCCTGTATTATACAGTATCTGTCCTGTATTGTACCATATATGTCCTGTATTATACCATATCTGCTCTGTATTATACAATATTTCTCCTCTATTATACCATACCTGTGCTGCATTATACCATCTGTCCTGTATTGTACCATATATGTCCTGTATTATACCAAATCTGTGCTGTATTATATAATATTTGCCCTCTATTATACCATATCTGTGCTGTATTATACCATATCTGTCCTGAATTATACCATATCTGTGCTGTACTATGCAATATCTGTCCTGTGTTATACAATATCTGTCCTGTATTATACCAAATCTGTCCTGTTTTGTACCATATTTGTCCTGTATTATACAATATATGTTCTGTATTATACCAAGTCTGTGCTGTATTATACAGAATCTGTCCTGTATTATACCAAATCTGTGCTGTATTATACAATATATGTTCTGTATTATACCAAATCTGTCCTGTATTATACGGTATATGTCCTGTATTATACCAAATCTGTGCTGTATTATACCATATCTGTCCTGTATTGTACTATATATGTCCTCTATTATACAATATATGTTCTGTATTGTACAATCGGATAGCTGTTGTCGTGAATAACAACAAGTTCAGCAATGTTCATACAGTTTATTATCCCCAATGTTACATCATACCCAGGCTGGGGGAGCCGCACTGGGCATGTTTGGTATGTTCATAGCAAAACAAATTGAAATATCAAACACCATGTTTTATTATTTAACGCACCGTCACATTAGGTACAAGTGTTTACTGAGCTCAAGTCAACGATCAGCATGTAGACATATAGAGTATGTACGGCATGTTATGGTATTCATCAGTGCATGGGTGAAGCATTCAGCCGATGGGGTGGTCGGTCAGCTTGGTAACGAAAAACGTAACATTGGTCACCTTATCCACTGTCCACTTGGTGTTGGGGCGATGCTGTTGGGCCCATTCCAAGGGATCCACGGTGTCCAGTTTCTCCAGCATCGTCTCTAGCGACACTCGGTTAATGATGGTAAACGGTTGGTCAAATACCTGGATGTTCCTGCTCGGGTAAAAGTATCGGACTTGGACTGTCTCCTTATGCTGCAGCACATAACCAAACGCCAGATTCAGTCTGAAGGCCGTAGTTTGGTCGTTGACGATGGCTTCCACGTAGCTACGTAGACGGGCGAGGTCGGTCAGTCGGAAATTGTAGATATCTTGAATAGGGCGATGACGGTTGAAACATTGCCGTATCATGGACCAATGGCGCCGATAGATGTCACTCACTGGATGGGCGTCCTGTAACAGATCGCTAGCAACATTTATGGGCTCGTCCAGAAAATGTTCGATGTTGTCAGGCGTATGACTGCTCATTCCAAGGGATCCACGGTGTCCAGTTTCTCCAGCATCGCCTCTAGCGACGCCCGGTTAATGATGGTAAACGGTTGGTCAAATACCCGGATGTTACTGCTCAGGTAAAAATATCGGGCTTGGTCTGTGTCCTTATGCTGCAGCACATAACCAAACGCCAGATTCAACTTGAAGGCCGTAGTTTGATCGTTGAAGATGGCTTCCACGTAGCTGCGTAGACGGGCGAGGTCGGTCAGTCGGAAATTGTAGATATCTTGAATAGGGCGATGACGGTAGAAATAGTGCCGGATCATGGGCCAATGGCGCCGATTGATGTCACTCACTGGATGGTCTTCGTGTAACAGATCGCTAGCAACATTTATGGGTTCGTCCACGAAGTGTACTTTGCCCTCCACGTCGTACAAAATCTGGCCCAAGGTCTTGTCGTCGGAATTTGACTGTTGAATTAGGGCGACATCATCATCGGCCCTCGTGCGATGGGTGGGAGTTCCCCCTGTTTCGATATTGATGCCTACGGGCTCTTCTACCTGCAAACGTGGCTGCGGAACAGGGTGTCGTGTGCGTTGGTGTCGCAGCAACTGACTGGTCAGTTTGAAAAGCCGACCACATTCTTCGCATGGACGTTTGTGTACTTCATGGCGTACACGTGTGTGGCGCTGTAAATGATCCGGGCGCTAAAACGACAGTGTACATATCGTACAGCTATACCGGACGGTTCCTTCGTGCTTGGTAGCCTCATGGCGGCGCATGTCGTGCAACGAGTGAATGATTTCGAGCACGTAGTACAAGTGAACATCTTGGTGGTTGACAGAGTGTCTGATGAAACGGCCAGGCCGCTTCCCTTTTATAGCACGCTAGCTGGTATCATGTTCGGGCACCTCCGTGTCTCTTCGGTGATCTCCGTGACATCTTCGATGACCTCCGTGACATCTTCGGGCACCTCCGTGTCTCTTCAGCCACCTCCGTGTCTTTTCGGGGAGTGACCGAAGAGACTCGGAAGTGAACGACATTGTGGGAAAAACCCCACAGACAGGTCAGTACATGTGCTATCATGTTCACACTCCGTCACCGAAAAGACACGGACTGAAGATGGCGGACCTCGGCAGGTGGTGGTGGTGGTGGTGGGAGCTCCCGTGTGGCAGAGCTCTTGGATCGGAGCTCTTGGAGCTCAAAGCGTGTGGAGCTCAGAGCTCGGAAGTGACATTTGCATATGACCTCTGTGAGGTCACTTCCGCTTCCGTTCACGTGACCGGAACTGACCTTTGACCCCGGCGCGCAATTTTATCCGGTATTGTTAGCGCGTGCCGGGGTCAAAGGTCAATTCCTGTCACGTGAACGGCAGCGGAAGCGACCTCACAGAGGTCATATGCAAATGTCACTTCCGAGCTCTGAGCTCCACACGCTTTGAGCTCCAAGAGCTCCGATCCAAGAGCTCTGCCACACGGGAGCTCCAACCACCACCACCACCACCACCGGGCGAGGTCCGCCATCTTTAGTCCGTGTCTTTTCGGTGACGGAGTGTGAACATGATAGCACATGTACTGACCTGTCTGTGGGGGTTTTCCCACAATGTCGTTCACTTCCGAGTCTCTTCGGTCACTTCCCGAAAAGACACGGAGGTGGCCGAAGAGACACGGAGGTGCCCGAAGATGTCACGGAGGTCACCGAAGATGTCACGGAGGTGCCCGAAGAGACACGGAGGTCACCGAAGATGTCACGGAGATCACCGAAGAGACACGGAGGTGCCCGAACATGATACCAGCTAGCGTGCTATAAAAGGGAAGCGGCCTGGCCGTTTCATCAGACACTCTGTCAACCACCAAGATGTTCACTTGTACTACGTGCTCGAAAGCATTCACTCGTCTGCACGACTTGGGCCGCCATGAGGCTACCAAGCACGAAGGAACCGCCCGGCATAGCTGTACGATATGTACACTGTCGTTTCAGCGCCCAGATCATTTACAGCGCCACACACGTGCACGCCATGAAGTACCCAAGCGTCCATGCGAAGAATGTGGTCGGCTTTTCAAACTGACCAGTCAGTTGCTGCGACACCAACGCACACGACACCCTGTTCCGCAGCCACGTTTGCAGGTAGAAGAGCCCGTAGGCATCAATATCGAGACTCCCACCCATCGCACGAGGGCCGATCATGATGTCGCCCTAATTCAACAGTCAAATTCCGACGACAAGACCTTGGGCCAGATTTTGTACGACGTGAAGGGCAAAGTACACTTCGTGGACGAACCCATAAATGTTCCTAGCGATCTGTTACACGAAGACCATCCAATGAGTGACATCTATCGGCGCCATTGGCCCATGATCCGGCACTGTTTCTACCGTCATTGCCCTATTCAAGATATCTACAATTTCCGACGGACCGACCTCGCCCGTCTACGCAGCTACGTGGAAGCCATCTTCAACGATCAAACTACGGCCTTCAAGTTGAATCTGGCGTTTGGTTATGTGCTACAGCATAAGGACACAGACCAAGCTCGATGTTTTTACCCGAGCAGTAACATCCGGGTATTTGACCAACCGTTTACCATCATTAACCGGGCGTCGCTAGAGGCGATGCTGGAGAAACTGGACACCGTGGATCCCTTGGAATGGGCCCAACAACAACGCTCCGACACACAATGGGTCGTAGAGAGGGTGACCAATGCCACGTTTTTCGTTACCAAGCTGACCGACCACCCCCATCGGCTGAATGCGCCACTCATGCACTGATGAATACCATAACATGCCGCACATACTCTATATGTCTACATGCTGATCGTTGACGGTACGGAGGTGACCGAAGAGACACGGAGGTGACCGAAGATGTCATGGAGGTCACCGAAGAGACACGGAGATCCATCCGGGTTTACACGGGAACAGCCGGGTAGTTACGGAGGTGACCGAAGAGACACGGAGGTGACCGAAGATGTCACGGAGGTGCCCGAAGAGACACGGAGGTTACCGAAGATGTCACGGCTCGGCCCTCGACTTGGGGATAGTTGAACTGAGTGTGCTAAAAATAGATCACCAGCTAGCGTGCTATAAAAGGGAAGCGGCCTGGCCGTTTCATCAGACACTCTGTCAACCACCAAGATGTTCACTTGCACAACTTGCCAGAAGCAGTTTACTCGTCTAGACAATTTACGTCGCCACGACACGGCCGCCCACAACGATGGACTGTATACTTGTATAACCTGCGCACGGTCATTTAATCGGGAAGATGCTTTACTGCGCCACGAACGTTCAATTCATGGGCCACCCAAGCGTCCATGCGAGGATTGTGGTCAACTCTTCAAACGACGCAGTCAGTTGCTGCGACACCAACGTTTGATTCATGCCCCGGTACCATGGCATGAGCGACAACTTCCTACTGAAGAGGAGCCGCGGAAGGTCAGACCCAGTGAAGATAAGCCCGGGGAGACGAACGCCACTGGTGATGCGATGAAGGAGAGCCCCCCTATACCCACAGTTCAGAAGAGCCTGGATATCCAGCCGGACCCCAGCGTTACGGTTTCGAGTCATACGCCTGACAACATCGAACATTTTCTGGGCGATCTCTTAAAGGACAACCATCCAGTGAGTGACATCGATCGGCGCCATTGGTCCATGACACGGCACTGTTTCCACCCTCATGGCCCTATTCAAGATATTTACAATTTCCCACTGACCAACCGCACCCGTCTACGCAGTTACGTGGAAGCCATCTTCAAAGATCAAACTACGGCCTTCAAATTGAATGTCGCTTTCGGGTACATCTTACGTCACAAAAAGACGGACCAGTTACGGTATTATTATCCCGGCAATAATATCTATGTGTCTGACCAGCCGTTCACCATCATTAACCGGAGGTCACTAGAGACGATGCTGGAGATACTGGACACCGTGGATGCCTTGAGATGGGCACATCGGCAACGCCCCAACATACAATGGGTGGTAGAGAGGGTAACCAATGTCACGTTTTTCCTTACCAAGCTGACCGACCACCACCATCGGTTGAATGCGTCACCCGTGCACTGATGAATACCATAACATGCCGCACATACTCTCTATGTCTACATGCTGATCGTTGACTTGAGCTCAGTAAACACATGTACCTAATGTGACGGTGCGTTAAATAATAAAACATGGTGTTTGATATTTCAATTTGTTTTGCTGTGAACATACTAAACATACCCAGGGCGGCTCCTCCAGCCTGGGTATGATGTAAGATTGGGGATAATAAACTATATAAACATTGCTGAACTTGTTGTTATTCACGGCAACCGCTATCCGATTGTATAATACAGAACATATAATGTATAATACAGGACATATATGGTACAATACAGGAAACCTGTGGTATAATACAGCACAGATTTGGTATAATACAGGACAGATACTGTATAATACAGCACAGATTTGGTATAATACAAAACATATATTGTATAATACTACTCGTACTGATGACGTCACCGATGACGTCAAAGATGCTGTGAACATTCCTCAAATCGGGGTCTACACCCCGAGAGCTACAAAACGACACCCCACACGACACATTCGGACCAAGGAGGGTCCATCTCTACCCCAAATACCTTCCTTCACTTTCCTAAAATGCCCACTGTCGCTATTACTCGTACCGATGACGTCACCGATGACGTCACAGATAACGGGAACATTCCTCAAATGGGGCTGTACACCCCGAGAGCTACAACATGACACCCCACACGACACATTCGGACCAAGGATGGTCCATCTCTACCCCAAATACCTTCCTGCACTTTCCTAAAATGTTCACTTTGGCTACTACTCGTACTGATGACGTCACCAATGACGTCACAGATGACGTAAACATCCCTCAAATCGGAGTCTACACCCCGAGAGCTACAACATGACACCTCCTAGGACGCATTCGGACCAAGGATGGTCCATCTCTACCCCAAATACCTTCCTTCCCTGCCCCAAAATGTTCACTTTGGCTACTACTCGTACTGATGACGTCACCAATGACGTCACAGATGACGTAAACATCCCTCAAATCGGAGTCTACACCCCGAGAGCTACAAAATGACACCTCCCAGGACGCATTCGGACCAGGGATGGTCCATCTCGACACCAAATACCTTCCCGCACTGCCCCAAAATGGCCACTTTACTTACTACAACCAACTGCGCATGCGCAGATTGACGCGACTTGCATTTAAAAACACGCCATTCTGACTCTACTCCACACAAGCTTCACTTTGACACCTTCCACGACCCATTCGGACCCATAGCGGTCCATCTCTACCCCAAACACACACCCACATACCCCCAAAATGCCTACTTTCTATACTACGGGCCAGACTGCGCATGCGCAGAATATTGAAAACGGACGAACTATTAGTCCAGTCGGATGCTCCTCCACGAGAGCTTAAAAATAAGACCTCATACGACACCATAGGATCATTAGGGGCTCACCTAGACCCCAAAACGTCCACTCCGTATGGGCCTATACCCCATAGCCATGCATTATATGCCTATGGGCTTACCCAGGCCTCGGTGAACTTTTTCCAAAAATTTCATCGTTTCGCTTCGAAACCCTTCCCATCGTGTTCTAAATGACGAGACGTGAAAAACAAGACCAAACAACCCATATCACAATGAACGTGTGTGAATTTCCCAGGTTGAACCTATACTCCCATATAGCCAGTATGGAGCTATATGGGCTATATGGCACTTTTTCAAAAATTTCACCGTTTCGCTCCGGGACCCTTCCCATCGTGTTCTAAATGACGAGACGTGAAAAACAAGACCAAACAACCCATATCACAATGAACGTGTGTGAATTTTCCAGGTTGGACCTATACCCCCCATAGCCAGCCTATAGGCCTATATACAGACCTCGGTGACTTTTTCCAAAAATTTCACCGCTTCGCTCCGGGACCCCTCCCATCGTGTTTTTCTTGGTGAGACGAGAAAAACGAGACCCCACAACCCATAGTAAAGCCCACGAAAAAAAATGACCATCCCATACCCCATACAGGCATTTTCCCTTATATTGTATAATACAGACCCCTATTGTAGGGGTAAAGTCCGAGTTCCGCTTTTTATATTTTAGCGGAAAAATCCTAATTTTACATGCACCCACCCCATTGACTTGATAGGCAGGCCCCGATAAGCCCGGGGACCGATATTAGCCCTTTTGGCTAGAGGTGATAGGGGTTTTCCCCTATTGTAGGGGTAAAGTCCGTGTTCCGCTTTTGATAGTTTCGGGAACATATCCTAATTTTACATGCACCCGCCCCATTGACTTGTTAAGCAGGCCCCGATAAGCCCGGGGACCGATATTAGCCCTTTTGGCTAGAGGTGATAGGGGTTTTCCTCTATTTTAGGGGTAAAGTCCGTTTTCCGCTTTTTATAGTTTCGGGAACAAATCCTAATTTTACATGCACCCACCCCATTGACTTGATAGGCAGGCCCCGATAAGCCCGGGGACCGATATTAGCCCTTTTGGCTAGAGGTTGATAGGGGTTTTCCCCTATTTTAGGGGTAAAGTCCGTGTTCCGCTTTTTATAGTTTCGGGAACAAATCCTAATTTTACATGCACCCACCCCATTGACTTGATAGGCAGGCCCCGATAAGCCCGGGGACCGATATTAGCCCTTTTGGCTAGAGGTGATAGGGGTTTTCCCCTATTGTAGGGGTAAAGTCCGTGTTCCGCTTTTTATAGTTTCGGGAACAAATCCTAATTTTACATGCACCCACCCCATTGACTTGATAAGCAGGCCCCGATAAGCCCGGGGACCGATATTAGTCCTTTTGGCTAGAGGTGATTGGGGTTTCCCCCTATTTTAGGGGTAAAGACCGTGTTCCGCTTTTTATATTTTCGGGGACAAATCCTAATTTTACATGCACCCACCCCATTGACTTGATAGGCAGGCCCCGATAAGCCCGGGGACCGATATTAGCCCTTTTGGCTAGAGTTGATAGGGGTTTTCCCTATTGTAGGGGTAAAGTCCGTGTTTCGCTTTTGATTGTTTCGGGAAAAAATCCTAATTTGACATGCACCCACCCCATTGACTTGATAGGCAGGTCCCAATAAGCCCGGGACCGATATTAGCCCTTTTGGCTAGGGTTGATAGGTGTTTTCCCCTAGTTTAGGGGTAAAGTCCGTGTTCCACTTTTTATAGTTCCGGGAAAAAATCCTAATTTTACATACACCCACCCATGACTGGATGCCCCTTCACGAATGCTTCACTTTGATACCTCACTCGACCCAATCGGACCATGCAGCGTATTTGAAGTCTGGGGACTACTTTTTCTCCGCGGAGGCAGACCTCATCACCACCAGACCGCATCACCGCGGAGGAATACACACGCAGCTGGTGGCGCCCCCGGCGCCACAGACGCCACAGAGGTGAAAGGCGATGTGGCGTCCCCTATACCTTTAACCTGGAAACAGCGCCCCCGTCTCTCCTCCACATACCCTCCACAAAAGAGTTATCTCCCCCGGCAAAATAATACCGGATCTGCCGTCTCCCTACTACTCATACCACCCTCAAACAACCCTCATTCCTGCCCACACCATACCAAGAAATTAGGTTTGTCATAAGAGCAATAGTTAACTCCAGAAGATAAACCTGCTCACATGATACCAAGAAATTATGATTTTCATCAGATCGATAGCTAACTCCAGAAGATAAACTGTAAGGTACTTCATTATAAACAAAATATCTTGAGCTCTTATATATACTGCCATTATGAAAAATTGGAAACATTCGCCAAATAATTGCGTGGAAGCGGGTCGGTCCGTGTGAGTGAAAAACTGCCGATAAAACCTCAATAGACGAGCTCTGTACATGTGTGTATTTTCGTCAAGTTTAAGTGCACGAGGTAGTGTGATTTAGAGGAAATTCATCGTTACAAATGCCAGGCATCTAGAACTGTGAACGATTCCAAATAAAATGTCTGCCAAGAAACCCCTGATTATAATAGAATTCGTTCTCATTACTGGATGAGCTCATCTGGCGAAACAATGCCTTCATCCGAGTATGATCATCGGTTCAAATGTCGGACGTTTTCCCGACAAAATTAAAGATTTTGTGGCATTAAAAAATCTGTTAAATTTGTTGTACTGAGAAAGACGTTGATATTTTAATATTTTCCGGTAATGCAAAACGATATATTTCTCATATAGTACACGGGAGGAGTGTTGCTTGATAGTTCAACAACGAGGTCATGTGACCCGAAGTTTACAGGCCTTGTGAAACATTGATACCAACATTGCGTAAAAATCTAATTGTTTGTTATCGTTATAGAAACGAAATTGGTGTTGTAGGTGATGTCTAGAAGAAAAATTCATACACAACAGTAAAACTGTTGATTTGGGTTACGTTCGATGAAACAAAAAACAGAACTGGATAATCGACTGCTGATATGTCGTAGTTACACAACTATTCGCAAATTGTTCATTCATAAGTAACGTTTGAGCAGTGAAAGTAATCTTTATATTTTTGTGTGTAAATAAAAGGTGTGATACTAGGGATAAAGTTTGCGGTGAGTGGGCGTTAATTCCAAGCAGATTAGTTTTTGCTCTAATAAACAACCACACACGAAACGTCGGTTTGGCCTTTCTTCAGCCTTTTTACGATAGTTGGTTATCAATGGAACAGTGGGAACAGGTTGTAAATAAAAACATCACAGCATATTGCTGAGCCAATTTAATCACTTGCCCATTTTCACCGAGGTAGAATTCTTTGACAAAACTACATTGACACAGTGAGATGTGTATTGTTTTTCGATATCCTGCGCTTATCATTAATTTCATCACCTTCATATTGTTCTGAACTGTTATTTTTTTAGGGAAGAAAATCGCTTTTATTCATACAACATCTGTTGTATGAGTTTTCTTTTTACTACTACTACGAAACGCATTTTTTTCCAATAGTAAGTTCATTATAAAATATTAAATATTTGTCGAAATTACCTTCAGCTAGATTTTATTTTCCGGTTCTCTGACATCTGTCATAGGCATACAGTATACGTTTGCCCAGCTTGCAGGGTGTCCTACTTTATTCTTGAACTTTCGGTATTGTGGTTTCTCAGCCTTAATATATACGTGCTTCGAAAAGGAAAATAATGAAAAATCCTGAGCAGAATATGTTAGCCTATGAGTAAATAATAGTTGCATCCGTGTTCACATTCATTATTTTGTCTGTTTATGATGTTGTCATTGACTCATGTCAACAGAGTACCACAGATATTAAGGGTGGGTCACCACCACTTTTGACGAAATCCTGAAACCGGTACATTGAATCATGGTGCCGCCCTGGTACGAACACACAGCAAATTATAAACGCACAACAGTCGGAAGGCTGGGTATAATGTGATTAGACACAAACTAAATGGACATCGATTGACTTCAGAACAGTAATATTTCGGTTATCCCATCGGCACGGTTCCGGTTATACATATCGCCAGATATGAACTGTACCCGGGTCGTTTTAGTGCCACACAACGGAGCTTTGGCCAATCAGAACTAGGCCTATACCTACGGGTTTATTCCTATCAAACGAAACTTGATAGTCATATCAGACCCTTGCAATTTAAAACCGACCGCTTTTACTGTTTATTTATTTATTTTGATTTTTCTCAAGTTTTCTTAGTAATACGTTTTCACTATTGCGACAGCTTTCACAAAATCAGATGGCAATACATGTGGGGGGAATAGGAAAAATAAGGCATACCTTATCACTTTGATGATATCTGCTATCTTATATTTGTTATTAGTGGACACTTGGACTCATTCGTATATATTCAGAACTCGCACCATTCAGACCTCGGAATTCCACAATTAAACGCAACATTAAAAGGGTGGTGCATGGAAATCGATGCCGGTATATGACAAGAAGTCATATAACCTCAGAGACAAATATGCGGACTGCATATTTTCAAAACATCACAATAACCAAAAGTGATCCCTGTGATGATTTATTTCCCAGCCATGCTTTTATATAGCTGTTCATGTGGACATATTGAATGACATGACCGCACGGCGCCTAGTACCGGCTTGAGTGGTATTAGATACAAATATTTCAGAGAGATGATGTAATAGCTCTATAGTCAAGTCATCTGTTGGAAAATGGTGAAATATGTGACCGCCAAATAGTAAAAACGGCACAAACGAGAGAGTATTTATTGAATGCAAGTTGGCGTATACATATCTCGCCTAGTATAGCATTTGCTAGATCCTTTGTTAAATGTGATGATTTTAATCAACGTCACAAAACATTGTTGCAGAAACTTATAAAACAGGGCTATACCACCAAGCGCCTCCACTCAAAGTTTCTCAAATTTGGCGATACATATAGCATGCTGATAGCAAAATACGAACGTAGCGTGCAAGATCTATGGCGTTACGTATCGTAACTTGTGTATAATTCCACTTAACCCGGGGCTGGGGGCCGTATAAACCCATGTACTTCAAGATCCTCAGGGTGCTCCTATGAACAGTCACAATCAAAGCGTGACTGAGATACATCATTCTCTAGATGACTTCACAACGAATATTCTGGATTAAGAATACTGATCAGCGATACGGATTTGATATTTTTGGAACATCATGGTGTCTTGCCTGGCATCATTGAAAACTGTTGACCGCTTCTCTCTTGCAGGAAACTAACCTATGTTTATGTATACTACGATTGCCTTTTTGAATTTGGTGCTAATACTGTTATATGGAATATGGAATAGGTCCTTTGATTATGGACGCGGATGTTCTTTAATGGACGACGGCTAAATTATGAATGACGGACCAGGCGCTTGTAATTCAGAACAAATACTTGGTTCGACGCCGACCAAGTGCATCATTCTCCACCATGTTTACAAGTCACAGAATTTATTCCCCAGATCCGAATGTTTTATACAGAGATTTGACTATTTTTATCGGCATTTCTTTAAGCTAATAGTTAGAGAGATAGTTCACCTTTCTTTTGCACCACCTCTGGCAATTTTCACACGATATACCCACCAGTCACGTTGACAGCAGATTTGCGCCGGAAGACATCTGGGTATTTGGCCCCCCGTAGCGATACATTCCCGGATTTAGACAGAGGAAAGCCCAATGTGCATATATTTTAACATCAAGGGATCTCCCATGAAAGCCTAACTTTTTTTCGTGACGCCGTTTTCACTTTATCTATAATAAATGGTTCCAGGAATTCTGAAATCTCGCCAAATTCAATGTTTAGTTACTTCAGTACGCGCATTAATTCGCCGTAACCAATCGCGAATGTTCATACTTTCTAGTTTGAAAATATGCTGCAAGTTGTGGAAATCTGCAAATGTAAGGAATTTGATGGTCATATTGGACGCCATATTGGATCTTGGGGACGCAATAGTATCAATTTCCAAGCAGTCCAATAAATCAGTATTTCTTGTCACATATTGAAATAAATAAACACAGTGAACACAGCCTGTATAGTGAGTTGGATGTGCCATAGAACCAAGCGAGCTGCAAAAACTGGAATTTATCCATGATCATTGGTGGCGGGGTGACGGCGATGCGTGTCTATAGAGTACGATGGATAGAACATAACCCAGGGTATCTGGAAAACATCACTTTGAATAATCCCGGTGGGAGTGAAGCGGGGGGGTCTATGGTGGACCCATGGACTAATATAACACTGGTGGTAATTTGAAGATTGTCCCTTATGGGAAATTATAGAAATCAGTTCAAATTTTCCCAAGTATAATATAGCGTATTTCTTATGCCTTTTGTGATATTAGAAATTACTATTAACGCTATAAGACCCCATTCAGTATCCAGAAAAGCTAAATTCCAAGATTTACTCCAACATATACTTAGCCAACCATTTTATCTGCAATTCGCCAAGCTACAGTAACCAAAGTTTCAGAAATACAATACCAAGGTGCACAGAAAGAACGGATAAGCTAAACCATATACGACGACGTAGATAAAGCTTTGTAAATTGACTCAAGTGGAAAGATTCAATATTCAACCGATATTTGAAAACGACCCCTTTGTAACGTGACCTCGTAAGCGATAAATAATTATTTTGACATCAATATATTCAGTATTCAAGTTGATTATATCCATGCTCCAGATTAATTACTTGAATACAAAGAAAGGAGCTTAATGTGTTTGCATACTAACCCTACCCTGTTATTATGAGATATACGTTTTTGATCTGGGGTATTACTTTAAACCTTCATATTTCAGAAAGTATTCAATCTCTCACCCAGGCATTTCAAACATATATACGCACAGGGGATGCAGGCAAAATGGGATTCAGGACTCTTTTGAAAATCAAGTTGGTCGCTAAACGTCAGGGAATATTTACATCATGAATATATTCCCTTCTCAAAACCGCTCAACATCACCGTCAGAAGGATACACGTGTATGGTCCCCCGATCTGCTCATTATTATTTTTGTCGAAAATTTATTGTGTCGCCTCCGGCTGGTACATACGTAGGCTAACTGTGACCTCGGTTGAAAAACTACAGATGTTTTTTAGCGAGGATTAATTGTTGTGACTGGTTAATGCGATCGCATCTATTGCCGCTCATTGGCTGCATGTAGTCAACTGTCAATACCTATATTGCGAGAATTTCCGGGTTCAGCGATGTTTATCTTTTAGTATCCGCACTGAGTAAACAGTCGTCTCCAGGGCAGAATTGTGAGAATGTATAGTACTGGCAGTATCAGAAGTACAAGTATATATCAAACCAGAAGTATGACTCGATCGCTTTACTTCTTTCAACGGCAGCATCCCCAGCTTTGATTGCGTCACACATGTGATATGGCACCGTTGGCTGTTTCTCAGTTGACGCTATATAAATAGATGGCTTCGAATCGGATACTGGGAGTAAATGTCTGTTCACAGTGTGTAAGCCTGTCCGCCTGGGATATATTTATGACGATGAAACTGTACGTCTTCCTGACGCAATCGTTGATGACACACAAAAACAATTGTCATCTTGGCAACATTTCAAGGTGATAGGAAGACAAGCACAAGAGACCATCATGTGTTGGCGACAATTCTTGACCATAACTGAATAATCAAGGTAATGGGAATAAATTCAGACAAAAACAGCTATTATAATGTCGCATGCTTTCACTCTAACGATAGTGAGGTAAGAAAATATAACAAATTTTGTGAAAGGATGGAATATTTCTCCATATAATATCACTTTTATAGGTACATAAAAGACATATATTTATTCATGTATTAGTTCTCATTATTAATATGTAGAAATAAGCGTGTAATTTTCTTCCACGTTCTCAGCAGAGGTCGAATTGCAAAGCGCACTCATAACTGCTACTGTGCCCCTTTTCGATATGACACAGTGCGCCTTTGTGAAGAGGTAGAAAATCGCGCTGTACGACTTTTCGACGTGCTACCCAATTTTCCATGCACAATATGGATGTTATTTGTGCACATATCACTCTCCTTCTGAAATATGAATCGTCCAACAAAGGAAAGACAGTAGTGACAACATCGATGCCCCTTTCAGGGCAAAGATGATTGCCCAAAAATTGCATGTCACGATGCAAGACACCAATTTCTCTTGCATTCTACACTCATTGTCCTTCTTTTTCCTGGCTAAAAGCAGGTATACACCATGGAGAAGATAACTAATTTGGATCTCCTCTACAGGTGCAATTATTGTGATTTCAATTTGCCAGTGCCTTACATCACAACGAAACTTAATCATCTAATGTTTGGAACTGGCTACGACTTCCATGCATAACATGCAGATTTCATTGATCTAAACTTGGATTTTAGATGAAGTCAACGCATCCAGTCGGCATTTAAAATACGAAAACCTGTATACAAATTGCCTGTATAACTTGAGCAAGAACGTCGACACCCTAAGTTGTAATCGAGAAAACCACTGGATTGACAAGTACGGTACATTCCGAACTTGGAATTTAAGATAGAAGGCAATTTATACCCGAAAATGTATGCTTTCACAATCCAAATTAAACATTTTACAAAGGTGAAAATTCAAGATCCAAAATTGTGCCAATATATCGAGATTGGCACGTGGTACGGCAATTTCCGAATTTGCTTCTGCAAGATATGGGAAAAATGTACCGGTAAATATAAATTATGTAATTAAATTTTAATCCGGCGACACCGAAATTGAGAGAACACATTCCGTTCTGCACAACATATAAAAAAAATAATTAAAATTACCTGTGGATGCAGTTTTTTACATGCACGAAGAAATTACGAAATATAACATTTTCGCCAATACCGGCATATAGAAATATCGAGATTGGCAAGAAATACGGTACAGCATATCCTGAACCTGGTGTTGCAGGATATTAAACAAAAATGTAAATTTATACATGTTTTAACAGGTAGAATTTGCGAGGACGCCCAAAATAAATATACATTCATCAGAAGATGAAAATACATATACCCGTAAATTTAAACCTTCGATATTACTATGGCGTACCACCCAAAGGATGTGATTGGAGCTAGGAACATATGAAAAATATGACGTATGGAAAAAAATAGATTTTGATACAAATGTATACTCCAAGCTAGCGAGTATCGTGATTTTCAGATAAGGCCGTGAATTGGTGTATACTTTCGTGCAATTCGAAGACGTTGAACCGAACAGAAAACATATTAAGAGTGCAAAGTCATACCCATGCAGGATTAGTGTTATGCTTTGTCTCAATAGATTGATCAAGTTCCAAGAGATTGTTAAAGTATGTAGCTGCGGACCGGGACAAGTTATGTTATGTTCGAATGTAAAATGAATATATTTACAGAGAGAATTAGACGTCTTCACCTAAAATCAGCGATTTTGCAGTAATGCTTCAGGGCCCTGTCCTTCGAGAACCGTGATACTCAATGTCTTGGAATTATTCTGTGTATAACAAAATGTGGATCTTTATGCCAGTCAAACTGTTTCTTTAATAGGTAATATTTTATTTTTGGGAAGGATTATTTTTGGCACCTCAAACTGGGGACGATTTCTGGCTCGAATGTACGGCGTCCTTAACGTCAATATTTCGTACATACGGAGACATTGGCAAGGAATACATTTTGTAAAAAAAAAGAAAGAAACAAAATACTATATCGGCCGGGTACAGTCTGCATGATAATTTTTGAATCACTTCTTTGTTCCTTTTGTAAGCACTGTAGTTTTGGTATATTCAGAATTTGCAATGATATAAAAAACAAAATCCAAATCTCAAAAGCAAAGCAACTTGTCATCCTAGATGTTGTATTTTACATTATTGCGGTCGTACGACATAGATGATCTCCACTGGAACATTTTGAGACACTTGGTGTACCTACACGCTTAAAACTAAAGTGTTAAAACCTATTCGTAAAGTGTTGAAATAAACCTTTAAGTGTGTCCACAGGGACTGCTCTTTAAGTGTTGTCCCTGTCGACACACTTAAAGTATGGCAAGCCAAAGTGCTTTTTATTCCGAATTTCCGATATCGGAAATTCTAATTTTCGATATCAGAAATAGAATTTCCGATATCGGGAATTCAATTTCCGATATTGGAAATAGAATTTCCCATATCAGAAATTGTCACTGACTTTCCGATATCGAAAATGAAAGCTCTGGAAGCTTTACGAAAACTAGAATTGCAATTTCCGATATCGGAAATTCAGTGACAATTTCCGATATCGGTACGATTCCGTACGATGCTTCAGTATGTACGTCCCTGTGCCGCTGGAGGTTGAACCTCCATTTGGTAAAAAAGTTACATTTATGGCAGTGAAATACATGTATGTTAGGCTTTGCGAGCTTTGCGGATTTCCTCGTGGATCTTCCGCGGACTGGTTGTGGGCCTACGAATATTTCTTGGAGTGATTCTTCCTCTGGTATTCTTAAAAACAATTTTAAAACTATAAGACATAGAAAATGAAACGGATCATGGCGCCGTAGAGTGGGTTCTGAGATATGAAACCCACTGGAATAATTAAGTCACCATTCGGCCCTACACATTAACACTAGTATCAGTGCCGATTAGACATTGCTATAGTATATGTGCACAGTAATTGCACTTCGCTTTTTACTATGCACGCCAAAAATGCGCACAGGAACTCATCAAACACTCGCACAGTCGAAGAAATTTCCTCGACAAAAATACGGACAGTCTCATTTCAGGACATGAACATTTGTTCCTAAATATTCGCCTCTTAATACTTATATTTATCTCCTCTGTACCAGTCATATTTGATTAACTACCATTTTAGTTTTTTATAATATACAGACCAAAATGTGAAATCCTATACCACAAGAACAATCAACTTCTTAATTGTAAAATTCGACAGAGTTTTGATAAATTTCTAACATGAACACGATTATGATGAAAACGAGATGATCTATGGAGTTGAATTTGACACAGGACCTGCCAAAATAAATCTAGAACATTATATCATTCAGTTTCTATCATAAAGTGACGTGTAACACGCAGAAAATTGTAAAATGCTCAATCTCCATCTCAGCACACGTGTCGACTCGGTGCGATCACGTCAAAAATGGGCACAGATGGCTCGTCATAAATAAATCCCAGCCGGACAGGGTTATACACTGTGCTGTTGCTCGCATGAAATCGATGCCAAAGATCATTAGCGACACGTTACACACATGGCTGTACTCTCCCATTGTCCGAGTTTGTAATCTCATAAACTCGGTGTAAAACCATGCATATATCACAATCGAAGGTATACAGACTCTGATGTCATGAGAATGACCTGGACAAACTGGAAATATCTATATCGTATACGGTAGACAATCTACGTATATCAACTTGACACTGGTGCAGAGCAATGAAATTTCGGGGACAGAGAAAGAATAGCCTGCAATATGGCAACTCGGGCTATCGTTTATAGCTTATATATGTTCGCAATAATAGGAGCAACAATACAGTACTGAATCATATATAGAAAACATACATGAGTACCCGATATACAATCATTTAGAAATCGAAGTTACGAGAAAATGTATTTATTGCCGCCAATTTCATTACAAAATTAAAGTATTTGGATCAGTTCTACAGCCTTATTTACATATGTATCTGACCAGCAGATGCTTTCAATACATCGATTCACTCATTGATCAAGTCCTTCATATCCCGGCCAGTCTTGTTAATGGAGAATTATAATCTGTTATATACAAAATCACTTCGAATTAGCAACATTCTAAATGCATGAGATAGGCATGTGGCTATTCTTGTAGTCATCAATGATTTAGCATTTGAACACCGTGTACTGTTCTAGGCAAATAGATAAAATGAATAGGACTTGGATTTATGGCTACTTATCTACTAAATCTACTTATCTACAAGTCAATTATTTAGACAGTTTCTCTTCACAATTCAGTTTTGTTACTGGATCGAAGGTCCCTGGAGGAAGAAGGGTCAAAGAATTTCCGATCTTTGAAAAAAACAACCCTGACGAAGAACACCCAATAGTACTTGGAAAATGAAGGTATGAGACCAGCTGTCCTCCATTTGATTTGTATGGCTTTACCTTGATCAAACGCTGACTGGGTGGCTTCGTATACCCTTTCCCATGCGCTTTGTTTTTATAAATTCAAATGTTATAACTTATCTTCGAATTAAATTATTTTCCTAACAGCACGCGCACTTGAGCTTTTACCAGAATGATATCTGCTATGGCTTTAGTAATATATGAGACACAAACTTACAATAAATAGCAACGAACAACAAAGGTAATGCTGACAAAGGCTCACTGGTACAACCTATATCATGTTAACTAAATATCCACTAAAAAACAAAATGAACGACTGACCATGATATATACAGTTTCATTTTCCTATATGTGCTGTTTAGATCCCAGAGACTAACTTGTGCGGCCAAGGATGGTCTATCGGCCATATAGACATTAGAACATGCTCGGGCCGCCCACACGCTTAAAACTAAAGTGTTGAAACTTACTCGTAAAGTGTTGAAATAACTCTTCAAGTGTGTCCACAGGGACAACACTTAATGAGCAATCCCTGTGGACACACTTGAAGGGTTATTTCAACACTTTACGATTAAGTTTCAACACTTTAGTTTTAAGCGTACAGTCCATGTTTGGGGCGCCGGATCACACCTAGTGACGTATTAAATGCACAGAGAAGTATTAAATTGAAGAAGCTTCTGTGTCCCGTGTGACATTGGTGACAGAGAAGATTAGCTGTTGGATCTAGAGTGGTTATTTCCACTTCATCGGGTAAACTATTCCTAATATAGTTAGGTAAACAGTTGATTATAACCAAGGAAATATTGTTCGAGATTATCAGTTTTGCATTCAACACGATATGGCGCGTGATGATGTGATTAGATATGCGCAGTGGAAAAACGCAGACAGCCGAAACTGGTCAAAGTAATTCGACCATGGCTGACGAGGAATCATTTGTGACAGTGAAAAGGTTCCATTGTGGACGTTGTGTATTTTTTCAATGGTAATCTCTCGGAATGAACACAGAACATATACGGTACACGAAATCGCTAGTTTCAACATATTCTTCGCACACATACTAATGTCTTCAATAAGGAAGTTAAGGACAGTATCGTTGGCATTGCGTTAAGGAGTGGAAGTTGTTCCCGTTGCCCTCACAGCCCCCGAATATGAAGTCTTGGCACTGGTTCGTTGAGGTGTTGTAGAAATACCTGAAAAACGCAGCCCGACATCTTCCAGTCTCGCTAGGAAGTGTACAATAACTCACACCAGGTGCACCTGCAAAACAAATGGAGAAGTGATAGGAAACAGCACTGATATGGCTGGTATTATTCCTTCTTATTATCTCCCAATTGGGTCAATTTATTAATGAATAATTTCCCTTCATTGTCAGCCCAAATTTAACAAGATCCGTCGCATTCTTCACAAGTTTTAGTGCTTTTAACTTCTACCTCATTCTAAAAGAAAAACTGGATCGGTTGTGCTTTCGTTGAAGCAAATGAAAGTAAAGCTGTTGATACTGCAATAGACGAAGAACGGAACAGATTTTGTTAAATTTGGGATGACAATATGTGAATTAAGTGTTGTAGAACGGCCAAATATATTTTAAACATAAGTTTTACTGGGATGAGGTAGCGCGACCCCGTGGTCGCTCTCATTTTGCGTTTTTTTTAGTATGGGTGAGAACTCTGACCCTAGTCATACAATCTCTCAGAAATTATCCGTCTCATAGGAAGCTCGGACTAGTAAAAAATATTCGGAAACCGATAGCTATATAACTAGGTTAAAGTTCCATATAGGCCCTGTTGTTCCTTCTCCAGACGAAACGTTTTCGTTACGACTCTTGATACGAACATCAAGATATCACATGTGGTGTAATTGGACTGGATAATTTAAAACAACCGCATAGGCGTCGCCAAGATTTCTCGAGAGGGGGTCATATCCTACCATTACTCTGATGTCCAGCCGGCATCAACCACAGCGCATGCTCCGTTTCAACCACAGCGCATGCTCCGTTTCACAGGCTCACTCCACTATGACCCTGCCACCAGTAGCGAAAAGCGACCAATACAACGTGGCCATGACGTAAAGGGAAAAACCCACGCCCACACGGTTCAGTTTGAATCCGACCGAACAACTTCTTCAGTTTTGCACATGAGTGAACTACTTTTCATATGCTCTGCCCATATAAAGGGGGGAAATAATATCTAGATCATTCTTTTTAACGCTAGGCCAACAAAGGTATAATGCAGAATTAAAAAGTAATCGGAATGTTCGACAAACGTCGCTTTTACTATATATGATGTCACTTCCGGCGGTGTGCTGCTCAGACGGGATTCGTGTCCGAAAATCTGATTGCCCAGTGAGGTGGTTGGTCCAAAATAGGAAAATAGTATACGGTTGGGCGCCGAAGGGGGGTCGTTCACATCCAACGACCCCCCCCCCCCCTAACAACGCCCTTGAACCGACTCGCCAGTTTCATCATTTCAATGTCGAAATTGACCGAACATTTCATAGAAACACTTACCACAAGCACGTTCACATGCCTTCTGTGTTAGGAAGTTATTGGCATTAGCATTACATCCCCCATAGACGAACTCCGCGCACTTTCCCGTGTTACTGTTGAAGTGCCATCTTGGAATTTTGGCTTTACAGAAACCAGTCTTGGGTGGCTGCTCACACACTGTGAATAGATGATCGTCAGTTCATGTGAAATTACATACAACAATATGTGTGCATATACTTAGTTAACCCTATCTGGCCTGGGGGGGGAGGCTTTTTTTTTAGCCCTTGAGCTAGGGGGTTGAAACTTATCACACTATACCCTTGGGTCAAGCTCTACCAGAAAATGTAAAAAGGTTCAAGATGGCCGCTTTGATGACGTCACAGTGACGTCATTTTCAAAAACGGCATTTTTTGGTCGATTTTTCGGTCAGATTTTCCGAATTTTTTATTTTTGTAATTTTTCCGCAAAAACTGCATGAAAAATTAGCAAATATTAATGTGATGTGAAATAAAATAGTTTTTGCACACTTTTCATCGCGGAAAAGCAGAAATTTTGAAGAAATATGACAAAAAACGTCACTTTTCTGGTATCCCACTTGGCCGCCATCTTGAATTTACCCATGATCCTCTGACCGGGGGGTTATGCAAATAAGCTCAAAATGACCCCAATACGATAAACTATAAAGTCACGGAGTTTCAGCTTTCGATTTTTTGTCGTTCCGGAGATAGCGCAGAAAGTTTGGAATGGCCCCCCACGCCAGGTAGGGTTAAGAAAGCATTAGCTGGACTGATCGTAGCCACTAGATTATGACGCATCTATAGTAGCACATACATACTCTCGGACATATTAATTGCCACTGGTGGCACGGTAAGAACCCGCAATACGTCGTGAAATACCTTCAAGCTATGATAGTGTTTTATTTTAATTTAGTGGACAACGCGGCGAATGCAAGCAATTACGGATTTTTCTGAAAGAAAGATCGAAAAGGGCATCAATATGCAATAGACAGAAATGTTTGCCCGAGTCTATTCTTTCTCTTGTGCATTCGGAGAAATAAGGATATCAGCCCACGATCTAGCCATGGTAGACCTGCTTACTTGGGAGTTCAGTATCGTCCTCCAGCTGTGGTTCATCATTGGGTACTGGAATAGGGCAACACACAGCAAACCTATCGGCAGGATCGATGACACACTTGTGTGTTCCGGGGCAGGGCTCTCCTAACCTCCCGCAATTCCAACCATTCAACTCCGGCTGACCATCTGAACAGCGACTGGATTGGGCAACCCTTGTAGTCGTTCTTGTTGTGGTGGTGGTGGTGGTGGCTGAAGATTCAATAACTTATAGTTGATACGTGTAAAATATAGACATATGGATGAAACAAAACGTTAGAGTAACAAATCTAGATTCCAGCAATTGATTAATTAGAAGAATTGGTTTCAAGATTTAGCACATCACCACCCATTCTATCACAATTCTAATGGGCCTACTTACTTGGGGGTGCAGGTACTCGAATAGGACAACACACCGCAAACCTATCGGCCGGATCGATGATGCAAGTGTGGCTTCCTGGACATCGCTGTCCTCCTCGCCCGCAGAACGCTCCAGCCAACTCCGGCTGACCATCTAAACAGCGGCTGGATGGGACAACTGTTGTTGTGGTGGTGACTGAAGTGGCAATAATTGATAATGGATATATGTAAAAGGTGGATCCAAAAATATAAAAAAACAACAATTTCTGCCACTCAAATATCCAATATTTCATATTCCACGCCGTTACAAAGCTACGAATAATTTTATCAAGAATGTTTTTCGTGAGGATATCATCAAGCAAATGACTATTTAAAATATTTAGTTTCAAGATTCAGCATAACAGCATCCATCTTATCACAGTTATAGCCTTATACTTACTTGGGGATGCAGGAACTCGAATAGGACAACACACCGCAAACCTGTCGATCGGATCAATGACGCAAGTGTGAGTTCCAGGACAAGGCTGTCCTACTCGTCCGCAGAACGCTCCAGCCAACTCCGGCTGACCATCTAAACAGCGGCTGGACTGGACAACTGTTGTGGTTGTTTTTGTGGGGGTGCTAGTTGTTGTTTTGTCCGGAATAACTGGTTCGACAAGGACTTGCACGGCTGAAGATAAAAAATTTGGCAAGTGTGAGGGAAGAGTAGAATCGAACTCCCGTATCGACTAGTATATTCCAGTATACCCTATTCAGAGCCCCTAACGCTATCAACCATGAGGATATCATTAAGCAAATGAGTAATTAGAAGAATTGCTTCAAGACCAGTCAATATGCCTTGGTCGGATAACGTTACACAACACGTCCGTCATGAACGAGTCTGGATGCGGCGATCATACCCAATTTGCTGCTCACCTAGCTGTCTAGCATCCACTCGTCACTCTTCGAAAAATGCGATCACAGTAAGCAATCGTCATGATAATCATGTTCATAAATGATCATCAAAAGACATAATTAACCAAGCATGACGTCCTATGCAACATCGCTCGCTTCTAGGCTATACAGACAGTCACACAAAAACACACGTTGGTTTTGGTCCTATTTTGAAGAAATTTAGAATGATTTTTCTATCAGGTCCATAAAGCGTAGAAAAATTAGGTTATTTAACAACTATTTAACCAAATTTCCAGTAACGCCTATCCCATAACATTGGAGATCGAGTGGATATGCAGCAAATTGTGAAAAGAAGAATGTTGAAGAAATTCCCGCATCACATTGAAATCTTCAAAATGTATAAAGTGGGAAAAATATACATTGAAGATACTTTCCTGGCCTAGATAAATTTAATGAAACGCTTTTAGCAGTGCGAAATAACCATATATATTCGACCGTCTTATGCATTTTAAAGTTAAACGGCCGACTCACATCTAACCGGGAGTGACACAAAGCTGGAGTACCCGCATGTGCCATGTCCCTCATTCCTCTATATGCTTACGGCAAACAACCCAAATATAGGAGGCTTGAACATCATAGGAGCAGAAGATAAACCGGAGGTGGAAATCACAAAAGTTGATTTGATAATTGGTATTGTGCAAGTTTCCCCATTCCATACAAAATGTGTGAGTTAGCATGGTGACTCAGCTAACGTATCAAATATCTGTATATTTCACTTACCAGTACACCTTGGGAAAACAGTACACCCTCCCCACGACGAACAATATTGTTTCTTGACACACTTGCTGTTCAGTGGACAGTTGTAGTTCTGCGAACGGAATGCATAAAGTAAATACTTTACAATGGACAAAGAGAATAGTGTGAATTTGGAAGAAACGGGTTTTTGAAGATGTAAGATGCAAATTATATCTGTACCGTAAATATAGTGATATAACCGAATCTGGCTTTAAAATGTATGGTCCAACTCGTGTTTATCGTTAAGCGTTTTTGTGACCAGACATGTTTTTGACACATCCCGAAATGTACCATATGCATCATTTAGAAATCAAAGATAATATAAAAGATATCTGTCCCCCTCCGTTCCCCCTTTTTGGTCTAGTGGGGTCTAAAATTGATTGACAATGTGCCCAAAGAGGTGTGTGGTTCAAATTGGTTCTGCAATATTTCCCCCACCATGATCCCCAGCTATTTACTAGGCAGACACATTACATTTCTTCAGATATCTGGGTATTTTCACAACTAAGAATTTTTAATTTATTCTCAGTCCCCTAAGAACCGGGTACAGTTTCATTTATGATGAGACAGAAGGCACTATACACCTCATCTCTCCATTGTTACAGTCAGTAGTCGTTGTTAACATAATCACTTACCTCACATGAGTCTATACATTTACACAGCTTGATCTTGCAGCCATTGAGGTCGAATCTAGTAACATATCCGCTCTCGCATGGAAGAGAACATTGGCGCAGTTGTGGGCAAACTATAGGGGGATAAAAAGGAAAGGAATGTTAAAAGAATCAATGCCAGTGACGCCTACAATGAACGATTCGTAAAGAAACATTAAGATGCTGAAATGGATTTATATTTTAGCGAATTCGCACACTTCGGAGGACAATTTATAAGCATGGGAATCTGTCATTCGCACGTGTCCGGCTAAATCTCGAGATTTGATTTCAATGGGTTCACGTAGATGGTCAGAATTTTGATGCAGCCCCAGCATCTGTTGCCACCAGGATGCTGAGTTAATAGAATATATACGAGAACTATTTCATAAATACCCTATGGCATAATTGGATAGAAATGACGTTAACTATACCGGTACTGTTTAGTTTGTTTACCTCAAGCATATCAAGCGTCGGATACGACAAATCCGTGTTACTGCATTACCGGGATTTAGCCAGCCGTCGTCCAAAGAATTTCCGCGTCCATAATCGTAAATACATTATATGTTTGGACCAAAATTCAAGAAGGTAATTTCAAAGATCCTGGCTAGCATCATGATGTTCCAATTCACTGTTGTCTCTTTTCTCAAATGGTGCTGATGATAGCTGGATTCTAACCATCCACGCTAAAACCAGGTGTATCTCTATCCTACATACCGCCTGTTACACATGCGACCTAATCGCGTTAATGGTGAATGCATTTATTAATTTTAGCCAATCATCAATGCAACATCACGTGTATATTGACCATGCAGTCCGATCACTTGTTTTACGCGACCATGGCATATTATCGTGTGACAACAGATTTGGATACGCTGAAAGTGGGCGGAACACTATCTGCTATGCAAGATGGTCCAGGTTTCGCCTTTTGCTCAAAAAGAAAGCTTGGAGTTGGGAAGATGGAGTCTAACTGGTTCATTGCTACAGGTTTGGAGATTATATCTGTAGTTGCTCGCTTGAAATATAAGCAAATATATGCAAGTGCGGCATGAGATACACCCGGCTGCTCTCAGGTTGGGGAGCGTGCCGGGAGGGACCCATCACGAAAGTGTCACACTTCGAGTTTGATAGACTTCTGATGAAACCGAATATTTGGATAAATGTCATTATCCCGCGGCCGAGATGACCATAAATGTTTTGCGGACGTCATGTGTGTAAGTACGCTCTTATTTGCTCTTACATATTCTATATAGGTAACAGGGACTGGTGTACCGATTTTAAAAGGTTGGTATCTCACTCGTGATGTATACCATGAATTCTGGACAGCGTACCAGTTCAACCACGGAACCGTTTGTCCGTATTGCCCAAATTATAAAGACAGCGTATAAACAAATTGCTTCTTTTGGTATAAGCATACACACTTTACTTTGCCTCATTCAGTAAAGGTTCTGAGAATATAAGGACCAGTTGTCCTCTTATCCGTGTTCTGTTTATATAAGTGTCACACAGACAGATATGTATTATACGATGTCAAAGTTATGCAAACATCGAGCATGTCCTATTTACCGCTTGCAGATTTGATCCAGGTTCAGCGGTGTACAAATATTGTTCTATGCACGAAAAAAGGTAAAGACTCCATCAAAACGATCTCTTTTACGTAAAGACAGTTTGTGCTGTACCATCAGTGTTGGCCCTCTGGCATGGACCACCAATTACAAATGTCAAAAGGTCAAGTTATTCAGAAAAGTCAGAATGTGAATTAACAATCGTTCAAGTTAGTACTCGATAGATAGCTCAGTCAAATTACTGTTAGCTAAAACGACGGACTGGCAGAGCAACTCCCAGAAGATATTCAAGCATCACGTAAACCTCTGGAAGACTTACAGTTATTAAACCGCGCGATTTGACAAACCGACTAATGGATGAACGGACTACAGGTACTTCTATACCGTATTTGCTGCAGTCGACGGACCAACACTCTCGAGAGAGTTCAAACTTCTGGGGGAAAATATTACGAGAAATATAGATATCAAGTTCAACTCTGAGCGTATATCGATGCGAAGACTTGAGACCCAGAACAGCGATTTAGATGTGATGTCATCCGTTAACTATACAGATACCCTTCCTTGGTAAAAATATAATCTCATCATTGAGGTGCTCGTATATCAGAGCTAATGGATGCGACAGTGTCGTGTCTGCAGTGATTATGGTAAACATCTGCGGCCAGGACAGGGTGGCACAAGGCCTTGTCAACAACTAATTAGATTTGTGCGGCATGCGATCTGTTCAAGGCCTTATACAAATTAACGGGAATTTAACTGGGACGAATGTTATGCACTGCCACAGCTTTTTGACAGCAGCGAGTTAATTGTAATCCTTCTGTGTGTCCCCTGCTCGAATTTTATGTACATTGGTACCAGAATTGTCTCACGTGTCCATCATATAACTTTTCAAACAACCAGAACACATGTAATACAGACACTTTTTATCCTATTTTCAGAGGCATTTCTCAATTTAAGGCGTTCAAGTACAGTTGATTTTGTGGTTACACACCGGCGTGTTCTTGTTCGGGTATGATATACAATTCGGCTATGTAGAACTAAAAGAACGTGCCTCGTTTTTTGTCTAAGTGTACCTCCGTTTTAAAGTTAACCATGCATTTAGTTGCAGGGGTCGCATTATCCGGATTTATTCAAATTATCGAACTTTGAACTACCGGTATCATGAAACTGCTTCATTTGAATTCAAATAATTCAGATGTGATGTTATGTTTGTAACTCTTTAAGATGTATGTGCTCCATGCTTGTAGAAGTCTAAGCCAATAAAATGATGATGATGATAATCAGTATATTGAGATAATAATTCCTTGAATGAACAGCATTTAGAAAGTATATAAATAAACTTGTGAGTTTAATTAGGGTATTGCAATTTAATTGAGAAAAACTGACAAGGGATATGTATCCAAAATCGTATCGCAAAATGGATCTTGGAACCTTAAGGTTTAATGTATGGTATATGTATAACGACCTAAAGTTTCTGCATTCACTGCTTGATTTACTCTGGCGTAACCAAATAAACCCATATACTCCGTGTAAAGGGGGATGGAGTGTATTCCATTCATACCATTAAATGAACATCTTGAATATTAAAATCGTTAAGATGGACGGATTTACCTATCCTTTCTTGCTCTATTGTAAATGCATTGCTTGCTTTACCGAACCCATTACTCAACAATGAACTTAATATTTGGTTTCTCACTTCTTCCCAATACAACAGTGAATGGGTTATCATCCGTTCTATGAATGACCTACCGGTATATTTCATTAACCATCGTCCTATCACAGCAGTGAAAGAGCTACCGGTATTTCATTTTAATCATCCGTCCTATCAAAGCAGTGAATGAGCTACCGGTATTTCATTAACAATCCATCCTATCACAGCAGTGAATGAGCTACCGGTATATTTTATTAAATAACCGTCCTATCACAGCAGTGAATGATCTACCGGTATATTTCATCAACATCCGTCCTATCACAGCAGTGAATGAGCTACCGGTATATTTAATTATCCACCTGTCCTATCACAGCAGTGAATGAGCTACCAGTATACTTCATTAACCACCTGTCCTATCACAGCAGTGATTGAGCTACCAGTATATTTCATCAACAATTGAGCTACCCGGGTTAAATAAAGGTATATCCCCTCAGCGCCCAAAACGTATGCTATTTTCCAATGTTGGACTGCAAAGTGCCGAGCTATCTAATAATCCTGATATACCAATACATTATTTGAGTTATTTGATTGACCCTTCTTTCTCAATGCGTTTTGTAGCAATGAGATGGAAATTTTGCGATTTTTCAATAAACAATACCTTACTGAACTAGAAATAAATTGGTAATTTCGTTTTCATTAACTTCTTCGATTTCAAGATGTATTACCCATGAATCCATCTGCTAGATCATCTTTCACCAAATCAGCAATGAACTATTGATTGACTATCCTTTCTCAACGAGGATCATTGATATGGCAATTATGTGATTTTTTCAATGCACAATACCTTACTGAGCTGGGATTTCATTGGTAAGTTTGTTTTCATTGAACATCTTGGCCGCCATCTTGGATTTCTGGCTGGCTGCCATATATTACTCATTATACCGAATATTCTGGTCCATCCGATCACTATAATGCCTGTACATATTCTGAAAAAGCACACCCATGAAAAACGAACGATGTTTAACATGAGTAAAAGCGTTGGGATTTCTTTACCTGGACTTACCTTAACCCTATCTGGCCTGGGGGGGGCGGCAAAATGGCTCCCCCTACCAAACTTTCTGCGATATCTCCGGAACGACAAAAAATAGAGAGCTGAATCTCCGTGACGTTATAGTTTATCATATTGGGGTCATTTTTAGCCTATTTGCATGACCCCCGGAGGAGAGGATCATGGGTAAATCCAAGATGGCGGCCATGTGGGGTCCCAGAAAAGTGATGTTTTTGTCATATTTCTTCAAAATTTCTGCTTTTTCTCCTTTTTCTCCTTTTTGCGATGAAAAGTGGGCAAAAACTATTTTATTTCATATCACATTAATATTTACTAATTTATCATGCTGTTTTTGCGGAGAAATTGCATAAATGAAAAATTCGACCGAAAAATCGACCAAAAAATGTCGTTTTTGAAAATGACGTCACTGTGACGTCATCAAAGCGGCCATCTTGGATTTTTTAAAAATTATCTGGTAGAGCATGACTCAAGGGTATAGTGTGGTAAGTTTCAGCCCCCTAGCTCAAGGGGTAAGAAAAATAATTAGGGGGGCATTTCGCTACCTTCGGGCACGACAGGTCCCAAAAAGCCCAGGCCAGATAGGGTTAACAACGATACCGAATGAATGGAGGAAGAATGTCAAATCAGACGAAATTGTTTGTGTTTCTTACCTTTTCGCCTCCACCACCAAGCTGTGGATGTCTGAGCCAAGCAGACCAGAACACAGACGATCAACAAATATTGTCCTTTGGCCATTTATACCTGTAGGAAAGACACAAGACGGGAACGGTGTGTGAATAAACAAGAACACTTACACAAATAGATACATAGCGTCTTATAGACTTCAGGATAATTGCCGGAGGGGTATCAATCAAAAATAAAGAAAGAATGACCTACACCCTGCTATGTATGAGAAAGTTAACCAGTTAAAACAGAACACATATACGGTAACACTGATGTCAAATGCATTGATAAGAACATTTAAGACTCACTGATAGCAACAGGCAGGAGAAGTCGAGTTGATTCGTGTCCTTATTGTAGATTCTGTATCTCTCTTAAAACCATGTGTACGAGATCATATATATGTCCGATTAAATCCGGAATGTTCTATTTCCGACTGGTACTGACTCGCACAGGTGTGTCGATCTGAAGTTTATATCCTGTATTGTTTTTATTTTAATATTTTTTAAATATTTTTTTAAATCCGCAATTGCTTAATTCTATATGATATGACCTATTTCACAACTTCCTATATGCTGTATCCTTCCTGTAGATTGCAACAGTAGTAGCTGCTGGTTAAACATGTGACAGTGTTCCTACCTCACCAGCAGCGCTCTGATTAGTGCATTCAGGATCAAACGGGATCATGGATCTAGTAATGCAAGATAACTCTAGCTAAAGAATAATCATTTGCGCGAACCCAGTCAAATCAAATCCTGACTGAAATTTACCCGAGCCTGTTTGCCCCGGTATATGAGTAACAGTGGACAGTAAAATTATTTTCTCTAAGTTGTTTCGTATCTAGATTTGGCTATGAAAGTTCGATTGGTGAGCTCCCAAGGAATAAACCCACAAGTGGTTCTGATTGGCTAAGCTCCGAACTGGAATAAAGCATTGAAAAATATCCGGGTATTTAACCGGACACGTGAGGATAGCACCGATTGGAGAGTCACATTTCTGAGACTATAACTGATAACTAATGTATCGTCAGACGTACAAAGCGTTCCATATTTTGCCGAATCTATGCTTTAAAAAAGTGATCTATTCCAAAAATTCAAAGACAGTTTATATTCTATCTACATGACGTGGAGCTAAATATTTAGAAGTATGTATATGTAACTTGATGAAAATGCATGCGAAATATTTTGGTAATTAAGAGGGAGAAATAGAGAAATACTTTAAAATACGATACCGTACGGATATACATTTACAATTAAAAATGATATAACTTACTTTTGTGGCTAATATAATGTGATTTTGTGGCATAAAATTGACACGATATTTTTCGTTGTCTGAAAAATATACAACATCCGATGTGTACAGTAGCGTGAATTCTGTCTATCGTCTCTCCTTTACACAGTTACATGAATTACCATAATCAGGCATTCGTACTACAGGTGTTGTTGTTTAGGGGTAATCCATATAGTTGAGAGTACCGGTCAGTATACCTGTTAATCACTGTCAGGTAAAGAAATGATGTTGACTGACTGTTGACACGTTTACCCGATTCTCATATGAAAACACAAGTGTCAGGCATGCTTATTTTCCTGCATCGTCTAACACTATTTCCTCACGTTTCTTGAAACACAATTTACACGACACATTTCTACTCGATTGTTTTGCTTCAAAACGGAGCGTGCACAATTACATCGAATCTAACTGCCCATCAGTTAACCCATGAGAGAGGATGTATTAACACTTAATCAGGTATCTCCGTCTTCTGTAGCGTAGAGTGGGGAGAGATGGGGTCACGAGAGAGCGGGGGTTGTGGATAAGGAGGGGTCAGCCGTATACATTGACACGCAATTTGATTGCAACCAAAGAAGAAACTTTGAACAACACACATTACTAGTAGAAGTGATGAATTGGTTCAGCTTATATGTGCATACTTACCGAATTAAAGTCCGAATCACTGATATCCTTTCCTTATGTAAGATATTTGCTATCCACGAGGCGCAGTTCGTGGAGTTGACAGTGCTTGTTAGTTTAACGTTTTACTATATTGGAATTATGGCAGCCTAGCGTATATATACTTTCAGGGGAATAGGAAGCGGGCGAACCCACTCAGGTATGAAATGATTGAACAAATAAGGAGAAAGTGGGCCGAGTTAATGTTTAACGGCTTGATTTGGTTGGCTTCCGGAGATGACGAACCTTGAGCGTCTATGTTTGATTGACAGATCTGGTCAACATGTTGATGAGACATTGCGTTAGGCGTAGTACACCCTCCATGCCCCTAGTTCCTGTTTAGACTGGAAAACTGGTTCATCCTTTCTCCTTCCTTTGGATAAACAAACAGATATATCTTCTGTGAATTAAGTCCAGATCTGCCCAGTCCAGTCCGGCTGCGACTGTAGCAGTATCCCTGTAAATTTGTAGATGGAATGGGATTTGACTAATGAAAATTTGCAGCTGGCTGGATTGTTTTGCAATTTTCTTCCGCCACAAGCTAATGAATATGCCGGATTTCTATTAATCCAATGTTTTAGAACTAGAATATATCACCTTAGGCACTTTTGTTTCTATAAAACTGAATTAGAACTGACGAACGGTAACAATAAGACAACTATAGTTTTGTTTTGTGGACGCATACTCAGATAGTCGGCAATGAAACGGTCAAAGTCAAAATAATCAAGTCAAACAAGTCATATCAATTTTCGGTCGCAAGTGCTTATCGAGAAAATGGAGAGAAATCGACGTTCACATACAAGCATTTTTTTAAATTTAAAATTATGGCAGAGTATGTCCGACTGCATATGAAGTTTCCAGCTTTGCGATGGAGGTTGATCAGCGCGTCCCCCAATACCTGCTGTTTTCATTTCGAATGACCCTTAGATCAAAGACAGCTGTGGAAGACCATATACCACCGATTTGGGATGTCAGCTGGTGGTAAATTGAAGTAGCCTACATGTAATTAACATTTTGAATAATATGTGTTGTTGCATCTATACTTGTGTGATATGAGGCAAAACAAAGAAAGAAGTATTGGTTTGTGTACATTTTTTTAGCAGTAGACACTGTTAAATGGACAGACCCATGCTCCATTTGATAACCCAGGAAACATAGGGAATAGCCCTGGTTTTGAAGCATATTCATGAACAAAATCATACAAATAGTATTTAAATTTTTCTTATATTCTAACTCTTTGAAGATAATCACCATATCTATCCAAATTTATCAAATTGGACGAACGTTGCTGCGCAAAATTCTCAGCTAGAAGACTTTCAAAGCAAACCCCTATCTCTTAACCTAGGGAAAGGAGATAACCTACTAGAAAAAAACAACAACAGGCAAAAGCTTGGAAAATGGCCGCCAAAGCCCAAAACCGCCAGCGAACTACCTTAATGCAGACTTTCGATAGAGAATACGATATAGATTCGCCCACTATAGCCACGTCACACAAATTCTTCCGTTGGTAATAAAATTATTGTCGCGTTACTTGCTCTTTTAATGTCGAGAGCTGAAACTGACATGAAATGTGGCCCTCAGCAAGGTCGCTTAAACACTACATTTATCATTATCCCAAGTGCGTTCCTTTAATTTGAGCGTTAGTACGTGAGTCAGTCCGTCAGCTCGGCTGACGGGGAGCCCTGGTGTTTACACAGCATGTGTGAAAAACGTGAACGTTTTACAATCAATGATAATCGAGTGCTACATTATGTCAGTTGAAAGCAAACAGGGTAATATAGACTACTATCTAGAGAGGGAGGTATATTTGATGCCGACTGCATGTCAACGCCGTCACTAGGTAATATTTTCTCCAACGTTCTAGAGATCTGCGTGTGTTGAAATATTCTCCCTCCGAAATTTGTGACCTCCTTTCCAAATTTCTGAAGTCTCGTATCGGCCCATCGGACGATTATTATGGATTAAGAATACTGATCAGCGATACGGATTTTATATTTTTTGGACATCATGATGTCTTGTCGTTGAAAATTGTTGACCGCTTCTCTCTTGCAGGAAACTAGCCTATGCTTATGTATACTATGATTGTCTTTTTGAATTTGGTGCTAATACTGTTATATGGATATGGAATAGGTCTTTGGATTATGGACGCGGATATTCTTTAATGGACGACGGCTGAATTATGAATGACGGACTAGACGCTTGTATATCTGTTACAGTGTGTCAGCTACAGTTATTGGGAACTAGGGACATGGAGGGTTTACCAGAATTATTCATCCAAGGCGATAAATTAGGCCGCTGTAGGCTACAAGGCGTATCTGTCATTATTAATATCTTGAAACAAAGGCCCAGCTATAAAACAATACCCCGGCCATTGCTACATTTAAGTTATATTTAGTTTCACATACGTCATTAGGCACTGACTTCATGTCGTGAATGAACATTTATACTGATGACACCAGAGGTTGTAGTTTTGTGCAATATTTGTCAACAATTTCAGCTTGAAATATGCAAATATTTCGGCAACACTCATAATTATTTAGCTGGGAATGTTCAAACATGGCAGTGTGACTAACGTCACTGGACCTACGAAATAGGGTTTGAGATAATTTAAGTGTGTACTCGAGAGATGACTTGGGGGCCCTGTGTGCTACCATGAGAGAATTTATATAGCGTCTCTAATTGACAGTGGGAACTATTAACTTTTCCAGATGTCACCGCTGATGAGTCATTAGCAACTATTATCGCCCTCAGTTTCTATTACCCTGGAGAATGATCAGCCCAGCAGCACATCACGAAGTGTTGGGGGGAGAGTCCGAGAGAGCGGGAACCCCCCCCCCCCTTCTCCGCATTAGGCGATTTTTCTTAAATTAGCGTAGGGAATGATGCTCTGTTAGAGCAGTTGAGAAGTAAATGTTTGTAGTCCTAAATAAGACAGGAAACTGGATAAGAAACACAAATTTGAAGTGAGAAAGGTCAAGATCAGAGATTTGTTAGAATGCAAGAATCAAATCAGGCATCACTAGAGAGCCATTCTCCATGGATATATTTATTTGGCATTCAACTTCAAGGTACCTCATCTGAAGAGAGTACATAATAATAATCAATGAACAATAAAGCACACACGAACACATAAACAACTGGTTATAGGTTACTGAATTTAAAACACGACGATGATTTTATTATCGATTTTTTATTTCTTTTTGAGGTAGAACATTTTTTAACTAATGACTGAACTGAAGAAATGATGCAATGTTGTATAGGCTGGATATATAAAACGTGCAGTATAATATGCCTTCAATCTCAACGAAATTCCAAGACCAGCAAATGAGTGAAAACGGATACTATCGGAATGTGTGTGGTATCGGAATGTGTGTCAACATTACAATGTAAGTTAGGCTAAAAATAGATTACTCAGGAATCTCCAGTTTAATACTGGATTCAAGTGTACTAGCCATATTATAGATATCTCATAGTACATGTAGATCTAATAGACTGATTACGACGTACGAGCGAGCGCACACATGCATGTGTTCTTTTAATATAGATATAATTAAAATATTTTTTGGAAGCTGATGTTTTAGAACAACAACAACGACCACCGAAAGCCAACAAAAGATTTACCTTCATTGGACCTCTGACGCTTCTGTGAGAAGAAGTTTTTCAAAGTTGCTTGGCGCTTCATGACATTGATTTATAAAATACATGTCAAGTGATATTCGTGGCTCGGTAAAACTTCGCAGCAGACGAAATAACAACCTCCATTCTCCGATCAAATGATTTGCTTCCTTCATGCATCGTGGCATATACAGCTCGCCTGACGCGAGATTCTGGGATTTCGGTAGCCTTCCGCAATACCACCGGCTAACAGCGACCAGCATGATCACGAGGGTTCCCGAATATTTCCAACAATTTACGGCAGATGTTTGGGAAGCGTGGCGTGGACTATTAGGGAAAACATGGCGGAGCTACCTGGAAACGTATAATGCCGACATATTTTGGCAAGTACCATTAAAGTTACTGATATTTTCGAGAGCTGGGCGCATCTTTTTTTTTTTGCTTTAGTGCTGGGCGGCCGAAGTTAGTCCCAGGCGCTTAAAAGTCACAGTGAAGAATACAGCCAAGGGTTCCTGATGGGCATGACAGTGCACTCGAGTCATCAATAAATAATAAAAAAATAATTATCAATCAAATTTTCATCAGAATTCGATCAGCTCAGAACTTGCTGGTAACAATGCCCTAATGCACGTTCATGCCAAAAATCAAGGTTCTAATGTCAACGGTTCTCCTTATTTTGCCGACGAAAGGATTCGTATGGACTGACTCATTATCGGACAATTTGCGATCTGTAGCCTACTTCGTAGGAATAAGACTGGTTGAAGTATTATTTACATGAGCAGTGTGACTAACGTCACAGGGCCTACGAAGTAGAGTAGGCATTAGGACTCGAACGCGAACTGAACTCTTGGAAATCCCCACCCCCAGTTGAAATCCTGCATATATTAAGATGGGCACCGCCCAAGTCAGAATCGCCAGTGATTTTCATCAAAAAATCACCAGAAATTTTCATCAAAAGTAGGTCAGCTCAGAACTTGTTGGTAACAGTCTCCTAATGCGCCTTCATTCCAAAATAAATAACGATCGCCGATTTAATTTTACAATTTTTTAATTAAAGGAAACAGATTGAATAATATAGGTTCAGTAGATTTCAAGCTTTACGTGTGAAAATACATTTACATCTCTTTAATGGTTTCCAGTGCCCTTGTCCAGGATCAAAACAACTTTTTAAATCACATTATTTTCCCAACAATACAACAAATTTTTATATATAGTACTATAGTAGAAAGGTAGCATTTATGTAGTTTACGGTAATTCAACTCAAGACCAACACCTTCTATGCACAAGATAATAATGATTCTATGTCATTCTCCTGAGCATAACCGGTACAAAGACGAATAAATAGCGTCTCTACATCACGTTGTGATCTAGATATATGAGACAACACATTTTGGGTATCGGCAATCTGATGAATGTACTATTCCGGTTTTCTTGTTTCACATTATATTCTATGGCGGTTGATCGGTGATTTTCTTCATTGATAAACCTTAAACCACCTCAGTTTCGTTGTGTGAATCGGAATTGCATTGCTGTGACACACCAGCACACTCCGTGGCAGTGATTCTGTGTCCCCTAATCAAGGAATCAAAATGGAACAAGATTTGAAATGACAAGAGAAATTTAGACATATTTTGTTTACACATGTAATTTTTTGTTCAAATTATATCCAAGTGTGATATATAGTCAATATTCAAGAGGTACAAAAAAACCCCAAAGTATGTCCTCATATTTTCACATCCATGCCAAGAAATACTGCATTAAAAAGGGTCCATTTAGCCTACCCTGTTTTATCGCTCTAATCAGCAAATGGCGGGGTCATATTTCTGCTGTCAAAATTGTATTTCCCTCCAAAGTCTTAACCCTTGAATCCAAGTCACACACTCTCTGATGCAAAGTAATGATTGTCCTAACTATCCGATTAGCACATTATGAACAGGTCTTTGGTCATAGTGTACATATCATAACTCACATCAATGTTTTCTGCTATATTATTTCAATGATATGGTTTAACAATTTAAGTTATGGAAACAGCGCTGATTGTTTGAGGGTATATGCAGTAGGCCTATGCTGTTGGGCAATTGTGGAATTGTCCCAGATGCACGTTAAGATTAACCTCAGTAATAGGGCCATGTGGCATACAGTGGAATATGGATCAATGACAGGGTATTTTTAGCCGTGGGTAATTTGACCTGAATTTGAAGCCTGATGTGGTCAATGATGAAATGTTTGGATGTAAAATAGGATACACGTTAAAGGCTACAGTTTACATATATCTATAACAATATACTGAAGTGTTAATTATAAATCTAATTTTAATCAGAATTATTTCAGATCAGAACTTGCTGGTAACAATGCCCTAATGCACGTTCATGCCAAAAATCAAGGTTCTAATGTCAACGGTTCTCCTTATTTTGCCGACGAAAGGATTCGGATGGACTGACTCACTCATTACCGGACAATTTGCGATCTGTAGCCTACTTCGTAGGAATATCCACTGATAAGTTGTATGGGATTGTCACATTGAGGAACTGCCAACCGTAATTGTATAGAAGCTGTCAACAGTAAATCTGTAAAAGCTATAGGCATACTCAAAGGATATTCCTACGAAGTAGGCTACAGATCGCAAATTGTCCGGTAATGAGTGAGTCAGTCAGTCTATCCGAATCCTTTCGTCGGCAAAATAAGGAGAACCGTTGACATTAGAACCTTGATTTTTGGCATGAACGAGCATTAGGGCATTGTTACCAGCAAGTTCTGATCTGAAATAATTCACTTCAGTATATTGTTATAGATCATACGGAGAAAAGTCCGATCATTTAAGCGAGGGAAACATGACACCATGGAATTTGGGAACAGCCCTGGCATGCCTGGTGCTCTCTCGCTGTTGGATTCAACCGCAGATCTGAGGACAGCGACCTATTTTCCTACGAAGTAGGCTACAGATCGCAAATTGTCCGGTAATGAGTGAGTCAGTCAGTCCATCCGAATCCTTTCGTCGGCAAAATAAGGAGAACCGTTGACATTATAACCTTGATTTTCGGCATGAACGAGCATTAGGGCATTGTTACCAGCTAGTTCTGATCTGAAATAATTCTGATTAAAATTAGATTTATAATTAACACTTCAGTATATTGTTATATATATGTAAGCTGTAGCCTGTATCGTGTATCCTATTTCACATCCAAACATGTCATCATTGCCAAGAAAACTGTGGTCCGTTTTGCTCCAGCGTTTTATCGCATTTAATGAGTAGGCCTATCAGTTACTCTCCGGCTAAAAATACCCTACTGCATATACCCTCAAAAATTCAGCGCTGTTTGCACAACGAAGCTGAGGTGGTTTAACGTTTATCAATGAAGAAAATCACCGATCAACTGCCATAGAATATAATGTGAAACAAGGAAACCGGAATAGTACATTCATCAGATTGCCGATACCCAATACCGGTTATGCTCAGGAGAATCACATAGAATCATTATTATCTTGTGCATAGAAGGTGTTGGTCTCGAGTTGAATTACCGTAAACTACATAAATGCTACCTTTCTATACTATAGTACTATATATAAAAATTTGGTGTATTGTTGGGAAAATAATGTGATTTAAAAAGTTGTTTTGATTCTGGACAAGGGCACTAAAAACCACTAAAGAGATGTAGATGTATTTTCACACGTAAAGCTTGAAATCTAGTGAACCTATATTATTCAATCTGTTTCCTTTAAAAAAAATGTAAAATTAAATCGGTGATCGTTATTTATTTTGGAATGAAGGCGCATTAGGAGACTGTTACCAACAAGTTCTGAGCTGACCTATTTTTGATGGAAATTTCTGGTGATTTTTGATGAAAATCACTGGCGATTCTGACTTGGGCGGTGCCCATCTTAATATATGCAGGATTTCAACTGGGGGTGGGGATTTCCAAGAGTTCAGTTCGCGTTCGAGTCCTAATGCCTACTCTACTTCGTAGGTCCTCTGACGTTAGTCACACTGCTCATGTAAATAATACTTCAACCAGTCTTATTCCTACGAAGTAGGCTACAGATCGCAAATTGTCCGGTAATGAGTCAGTCCATACGAATCCTTTCGTCGGCAAAATAAGGAGAACCGTTGACATTAGAACCTTGATTTTTGGCATGAACGTGGGGGTGGGGGTTTCCAAGAGTTCAGTTCGCGTTCGAGTCCTAATGCCTACTGTACTTCGTAGGTCCTGTGACGTTAGTCACACTGCTCATGTGTTACGTTTACATACGAAAAACTCCTTTGTGTTTGATGGTAATAAAGCCAATTTTTTTTCCACTCCAAAACCTGCCATATAAGATTTTTCTTGAAGTTTACATGCTGAAATAACCCCTCCGAAAAAAACTGAGATGTTCAGTTGCATAACAATGGCGATATGATTGATCAAATTGTGCTACCCGGGCTTACTTTGTTTTTTTTGGCATTTTCGTGAAGGGTTTTCTCCTGTAGCAAAGATATGACACCTCAAACCAAAACCATTCGTGGTTCTTTCCAATAAACAAAACTTCCTAATATATTGTGTGACAAAATTATTTTGGTTTGAGGTGTCATATTTTTGCTATAAGAGAAAATCCTCGCTGAAAATGCCTCAGAAATACCAAATCAGGCAGAGGAACACATTTTGATCAATCATATCTTCATTTTTATACAACGGAGCAGCTTTTTTTTGGAGGCCGATATTTCAGTATGTAAACTTCCAGGAAAATCTGATTTGGCAGGTTTTGGATTGAAAAAAAAAAATTCAGCTCGATTACCATCTCACACAAGAGAGTTATTCCCGTATTGTCGTCACATGTCCTTTATTCTGACCGTTATCAGAAAGAGCTCTTCGTTAATCGTATCTTTACAGTATTCCCGGTTTCACATTATATATTAATTCAACTTCCTGTAATTGTCATTCAATTTCAAAGAAGGAGAATCATTTATATCGGTTCTGTAACGAGTGTTATAATGAATGCAATAACAATTCTTTCTTTTCGTTTCTTTCTTTATTTCCCTCTATATCCCGTTTCAACTACATTCATTTACATTTTCAATGTCAACAGAGTAGATATTGTGTCAATAACAAATTCATAGTAGAAAGATTTGTTTCCTTGAATTCTAGCTCTGGCCGCAACTTGCTCTTGCCTTCTGAATATCCATAGGTTACGGGAAGTTCCCATGGTTCGCAATGTGAGTTTTTATTCGTCAAATGCGGAAATTTATCCCCTTCAAAAGGCTACTTAAAATATTTGGCATTGATCATCAACATTGTTGATACAAGATTTTGAATATTAGTTTTCGCAATCACGTGGTAACTTCTTTAGCTGTGTTCAGCTGTATTGAACTTAATCAGATATGTAGCCATACTCCATACACCACGATCACATTTGAATGTGATACACTGAAAAAGGAAATCATTGAACTGTATGGTATTCCATAAAACAGAGAAGAATTCCACCCTGATAACGCATCAGTATATCCTTGAAGATAGTGCGGAATGGCAATGCCTCCAGAGACATGAGTAGGATAGAAAGTGCAATGTCGTATCTCTGGTGAGTGAATGTTGTGAAAGTGTTGTGGACATGGGACAACCAAACACGTGGAATTGTGTCGACGTTAGACATTATACAGGCCTATGACGAGTAATACAGAAAGGACATTTGAGGGTATGACGTGGTTGGTGTAATATTGAAGCTTTTGGCGTAATTGGCCATGTTACATTTTATATTGTTTATTGCATTGTTCGGGATTATATGACATGTAGGCGCATGGGTTCAGATCTTCGGTACGACATGCAAACACATTGGTTTGGACCCTCAAAATGACTTCGCGCCGATTTTGTGTTTTAACATACCGGTACCGTGTTAATTTCATGTAATTAGTCTTCCAGGAGTTCGCGGCGTCTATATGAGGATTCCATGGAATTGTTTTTATAAATCCATTGTTTATTAGACTGGAGTGCTGTCGCAGCGCAGACTGTCGTCGCCTACTTATTCGTATATTTTCTACCTTGTTTTGGTGAGTTAGGCAAAGTAATATCATTTCTCCAGTCGGAAGGAGAATATTCCCTTATATGTGTTGTAATTCTATGTGATGCACTCGGGACAGAGAACTTTTATCGAAAACTTTTGTCCTGGGAATAGAGAAGCTGTGACCCAAACACATACACAGAGGAAATGGTTTAGACCAGTTTGAACTGGTTTAGATAGTTTGAACCGGTGTACCAAAAATATATTCTAGCTAGTACTATACAATCGAGCGTTCTGTCGGTCAGGGAGGGACAACTTAGTGTATCTTCTCGAATAGCATGACAAAACTAGTTGAAAAAAGTTGTCCCTCTTGACTTTACGAATTACGACAGTGGGGGGATTTGGTTTAATGTCACACTCAAGGCTATTTCGCTCACATGGTGACAGCCACTATGAAAGGTGGAGTGAGCCAGAGTACCTGGAGAGAACCAACGCCCGTCGGCAATTAACTGGCAAACACATGCATCAGCGGGGTTCGACCCCGGGCCAGTTATGCGGTGTCAGGCTAGCGATCACAAGCAAAACGCCTTAGACCACTGGGCCAACGAGCCCCCCCCCCCCTCCATTACAGCAGGAGCTTCAACATGACACCAAGAATGTCGTGTTCATAACCCACACCGAATCATACCTCAAATGCACATTCTATACTACTACTCGTCGAGTTCGTATGGGCGATGACGTCACTTGATCATGCAGAGAGGTGACGGCAGTTGACCATTGACCTTTAAATGGACCTTGGACTCTGGGGTTGACCATGTGGTGTGGTATAGGTCTGTTGATTGTGACGTTATCACTAGTAGAGAAACCGCAGAGACGGTGAGATTGAAGGCACGCTCGGGTTAAGGCGCATACATTCACACAAAAGATGAACATTAACCTATATAGAAGGGTGTATGAGGGGTTTTTGGAACAGACTTACGCTATAGAGTACGACTGGAGTGTTCTCATGGTCGTTGACCGGTGACATCATTGTGCACATGCGCAGTCGGGAGTAGTAGAGAGAAAGCATTTGAGGTGGGAGTTGTTTAGCGAGATGTGAGCCATACGTGGTCCAAATTTGACGTGCATGTCCTAATAAAATTCTCGTTGGGTGGAATACGACTGAGATGATGATGTTGATCTGTGATTGAGGCAGTAGTTGAGAAAGGGCCTTTGATGTGGGAGTATTTTTTGTGAGATGTATCTCGTTCTCTGGACGAATCGGGCCACCTGCTCGACCCCGTGGCCCTTCGGTGACTCCTTGACCTTTCTTTCCACTTACAGGTATAAAGGAACTAAATATTCCTCCTATCTAAACGCGGGTTAAATACCCATATCCCAATCAACAGAAGCAACTTTGCGGAGTTCGTGCCAGCAGTAAGTCCATATCATAGCTAAACCCCCGACTATGTGTCATCGCGTGTATGGAATCGAACATTATTGACCAGCAAATATTTGAGAAACGCAAATTCTCATGAGCGCGGCCATCTGTAAAAAATCTCACACAGAATGATAATCGAAAAAGGGCTTGGAGAATATTAACAGAACTTTGAACACGGAGACTTGAGGTTTGTGACATATTCAAATATTATTTACGAATTTATACCCTATTTTCCAGCTAGTTGGCCGGTCTCCACTTATTGACCAATCCCGAATCAGATTATGCTTTTATCCTAATATCTCTTGCTTTTATCCTAACTTTTGCACACGGCCGCCTACCATATTTAAGTTCCTTCATACCTACACTCACACCACCAGGGCCCGTATACTACTTTTTTCTTAATATCGATGGATGGTAGGTTGTATTTATATAATCTGGATAGGATATATGCACATGAGTGTTGTAGTCTAAAAAATTAAAATCGAGTTACTGTCCCTCATACTCATCTTCCCGAAAGCGATGATGTAAATACATGATTGCATGGTGCACGTCTGCATTTGGTACGATTATCGGAACAGTATGGGAATTTTATTGAATTATAAGCTTCTTCTCTCTGGGCTAAACTGTCACGTGATCAGTCAAACCTGACCGATAATTCTTTACAATTGTTAGTCACCTGATCAATCAAGGTCGATGATTCTTTACAAATTGTGAGTTGTGGGAAACGGAGAACTGTTGGACGGGTCTGTTATGTTCAGGTTCAGGGGGAAGAGGGTGGAAAGGGTTGACGGGAGTTACGTCATCACCGAGAGTAATGTCATAACCGAAAGTGACATCATCACCGGAAGCAGAAGTGACGTAACACATGAGCATGAGTTTGGAGCATGGATGTAATTGTCATCATTTTAATCCCCATTACATGAGAATTGTTTATTGAATCACTAACTCGATATCCTGCGAGGTATTATGAGACGGTTGATCCAATCTCCTTCAACCATTCTGAGTATTTTTTTCCTAGATTCAGCTTGTTCTCGTAATATCTGACCCACTTACCAACATCGCAAACGTAATCTTCTTTCCACACCATGGTAAAGCTATATGTCAGAACTGACGAGGTGATGCTTTCGGTGGTTTCTTTAAGAGTGCGGATAGTCTACTCAGCACAATTATAGGTTTATATATATGTTTGCGGACGTTGCCTTGGTATTATTCGGGGCTTCCCTTTGTTTAATCTACAAGGATAGAAAATAGATTTCCTGGATATAATGGATACGAGTTAATGCCCTAAGAATCTCGAGATTGAACCTGATACATGTAATTCTTTACAAAATCTGCGTCATCAAACATGATGGTCGCATAGTTAAATCTGATTGGACGAGTCCTTGAATCTAAAACAGGTTTCCTCCCAAACATGTACCTTTCTCCTTCACATTAGTGAGCCCGTTACTCGAAATTACGACCGTTACTCAAAATTATGATCGTCACAATTATGATCGCCAAATGTGACCGTTACTCCAAATTCTGACCGTTACTCCAAATTGGGATCGTGATCATTACAGGTCACTGATCCTGATCCTGACCATGATCAAAATCATGTGTTACGTCACTTCCGATGCTTCTGTCACTTCCATTCACCTTTTTCATCCTATCCACCCAGAATCTGAACCGAACCGTTCCACATCTCTGATCAAACATGGTGGTCGTATAAATGGGTTATGTGTTAGAATAAATGAATATGGCCGTTACTCTGTATTTGGGTGCATAAATAAATAAATAAAAATAAAAAAGAAACTAACTACTGCAGCCGGTAGTTTGAAAGGTATAGAATCCATTTTTCCTCCTCCTAGTTCCCCGCATACCGATTGCCACCCTTCACTCCTCTTCCTCTTTCTGTTCCTCGTCCTCTTTCTCTTACTCCTCTTCCTCCTGCTTCTCCTCCTACCTCATCATCATCATCATCAGCATCATCATCAAAGTCACTTCCGTGACACCGCTTAACCTACACGTGTTCGAGCCGAGCTGGTGCATGTGTGAAAGTTTGTCAGTACTTGCCGACGGGCGGTGGTTCTATCCGGGTACTCCGACTTCCTTCACCATCCAAACTAGCTATCACCATATGAGTGAAATAACCTGGAGTGTGACAATTTATTACCTGTACATGGTAGGATTCTGCTGGTGGACTGTTAGTCCCCAAGGACCGTCCTCTGTACATATATATTAAGGTATATTAAGGTTTATTGTTTCACTGGGAAATTTAAGCCGTACGACGTCGGATTTTACAGGATAGTTTTCCTAGGTACTCTTGCATTTACCAGGTTTCCCCATATTAAGGCGTTTACTCCATCAGACGTCCATGATGTTCATCCTTTACCATCAGATGAGTTGTTTGAGCTGATCGGTCATCACACCTCCCGAGCTAGCGTGTCTAATTCTGCTTAAGCCGGTGCTAGGGGTCGTGTGGATACTTCATAGTCTCCACATGAACAGCTGCAATAAAAGCGCGGCTGAGATACTAAGACTCCGTCCGAGATTCCTCCGTATTCTCGGGTCTAAATGTTGGGTGTCGATGAATTCTGTCTTGTATAGTCATATGGTTGCATGCTTTTTAGTCGCCAGACGTCGTCAATTTTTTTGCACCTCTTGCATATCGCTCCAATTCATTACCTGTATATGGTAGGATTCTGCCGGTGGAGTGTTAGTCCCCGAGGCCCGTCCCTGTACATGTCACTCGACAAATATATTTAGGTTTATTGTTTCGGTGGGAAATTTAAGCCGTTCGACGTCGGATTTTACAGGTTAGTTTTCCTAAGTATTCTTACTCTTACCAGGTTTTCCCATGTTAAGGCGTTTTCTCCATCAGACGCCCATGATGCTCATCCTTTACCATCAGATGAGTTTTTTTAGCTGATCTGTCATCACAGCTCCCGAGCTAGCGTATCTAATTCCGATTAAGCCGGTGCTAGGAGCCGTGTGGATACTTCACCGTCTCCACATGAACATCTGCAATAAAAGCGCGGCTGAGATACTAAAGCTACGTCCGAGATTCCTCCGTATTCTCGGGTTTGAATGTCGACGAATTCGTTCCTGTAGAGTCATGTGGTAGCTTTTAGTTGCCAGACGTCGTCAATTTTCCCACTTCTTGCATATCGCGCCAATTAAACCAAATCCCCTCGCCCTCGTTACAATCCCTCGGATACCAGAGCTATCCAGTTCAGCCACTTTTCAGCGAAAGCGGCCTCTAGTGGCGAGGCTGACTTCCGGTAAGTAGTATACAAAGAGTCTTTCGAGTCAGTGGCGCCTCACTGCGCATGCGCAGAACTTGTATTGACGTCATAAGTGTGGATGTGCGCATGCGTGAGTGATGTGTGGTGGGAGGTGTGTACAAGATGGCGGCCTGTTTGTGGTTGTGTGGTGGGAGGTGGGTACCCACCTCCCACCACACCAGTGAGTGATGTGTGGTGGGAGGTCCCATCCCTATTTGGCGTGTGGTGGGAGGTGGGTACCCACCTCCCACCACACATCACCCTTCATCAATTGACGTGGTGGGAGGTGGGTACAAGATGGCGGCTTGGTTTTAGGGTGGTGGGAGGTGGGTATCCGCCATTTTGTACCCACCTCCCACCACGTCAATTGATATGGGTGGTGGGACAAGATGGCGGCCTATGTGTGGGTGGTGTGAGTGAGTGCAAGAATGTATTCATCCGCGGTGATGCAGTCATGTCTGGCGGTGATTCGGTCTCGGGAAAAAGCTTCCGCGGAGAAAAAGTAGTCCCTAGATAAAATGGTCCGATAGGGTCGAGTGAGGTATCAAATTGAAGGTTAGGTGAAGGGGCATCTGATGGACTGGGTGTGGGATTGAATTAGGGTGATTCTGCGCATGCGCGGCGGCCAAAGGGTATGAAAATAGCCTTTTTGGAGCTAGGAGATTGACTACTGGTCCAGTGGGGTCGAGTGAGGTATCAAAGTGAAGCTTAGGTGAGGGGGCATCTAATGGGCTGGGTGTGGGATTGAAATATCGGCATTGTGCGCATGCGCGGTGGCCGAAGGGTATGAAAATAGCCTTTTTGGAGCTAGGAGATTGACTACTGGTCCAGTGGGGTCGAGTGAGGTATCAAATTGAAGGTTAGGTGAGGGGGCATGTAATGGGCTGGGTGTGGGGTTGAACTATCGGCATTCTGCGCATGCGCGGCGGCCGAAGGGTATGAAAATAGCCTTTTTGGAGCTAGGGGCTTGACTACTGGTCCAGTGGGGTCGAGTGAGGTATCAAATTGAAGCTTACGTGAAGGGGCATCTGATGGACTGGGTGTGGGGTTGAATTAGGGTGATTCTGCGCATGCGCGGCGGCCAAAGGGTATGAAAATAGCCTTTTTGGAGCTAGGGGCTTGACTACTGGTCCAGTGGGGTCGAGTGAGGTATCAAATTGAAGCCTATGTGAGGGGGCATCTGATGGACTGGGTGTGGGTTTGAATTAGGGTGATTCTGCGCATGCGCGGCGGCCAAAGGGTATGAAAATAGCCTTTTTGGAGCTAGGAGAGCCCCTAATGATGCAATGGGGTCGAGTGAGGTATCAAATTGAAGCATTCATGAAGGAGCATCTGATGGACTGGGTGTGGGGTTGAATTAGGGTCATTCTGCGCATGCGCGGTGACCCAAGGGTATGGAAATAGCCTTTTTGGAGCTAGGGGATTGACTACTGGTCCAGTGGGGTCGAGTGAGGTATCAATGTGAAGCATTCATGAAGGGGTATCGGTTGGGCTGGGGTGGGGTTGAACTATACCGTTTAGGTGTATTGATGATAATAAAATTTAAAGATCACATGTCCAACACATACTCACATAATGAAAGCAAGAATCGAACTTGCGTCCCCTCGAGATGAAGGATACCCGTCCAGGTTTCATTTTTTTGAGGTGTACTGAAATGCTCTCTCTAATTTATGCCACGGTATCTATTTTTACAGCTGTCAACTGTTATGGTTTGGTCACAATGTTGCCATTTTCTCCCTATATTTAGCGTCCACAAAAAGAAGAGTATATTACAGCAATTATGTTCAAGAAAACACCCCGCTAGAAAATTGTCTTCAAATTGTCTGTTGTTGTGGGAGTATAAAAAAATCCTGGTCAACAGGGGCGCGTATATTTCGTGCGACGCTATGTTGCCAATGCATTGAAATTTGAATAGGTTGTCTGCATGGGTTTCAACGCAAGTATAGTACTAAAGTCTAGCTTACCTGATAAAAGAGTTTAGTCCAGATGATCTGGGGCTGTTTTTTCCTAGGTGGGTATAACACACCATGAAGCCTTCATCACGATGCATTCGTATGCTAAAAATATGGGTATCACCAACCGTTCCCGTGGAGTAGAATTTCATCCACCAGCTTTCACTGTTGTGGTGCGGGTCGGGGAGCGGAAGTTTTGCACTAATGAAAACCAATGTCGTCCTCTCTCACGAAACCAAACACAAAAATTGACAAATTATACGGACTGCCACGATAAGCGAATGTATGCAACAAATAGCGTTCCGTACTGCAGATGTCCGATAAAATCCCTCCAGTCAAGGGGGGAGGGGGGAGTGTTACAGAATGTTGATTCCACAAAACCTGTTCGGTGGCCTACATCATCGTTCAATCGCTGCTCATAAAGGCTGCGTTCAGCTCACCAGAACTGTATACACTTCGAAATCTGTGAAAGAATATCAATTTTCACGTTTCCTGTCTGATATCACACAAATTTATGCGTCCGCTCGAACACAACACAGCACACTCCCTCGATTACAGTCTACGTGTGACGGGTATACATGCAAGCGATGAATCATGCAGAGTTTCGTCACATTATTCATCTCAGCGGACATCGAAAGGAAGAAAGTTCCGTTATAAACTGCGACAGAGAATGTTCCCCAGCTCAGAAAACAACACAATGATCAGTGAAATCGTCCTCCGTATGCAGGACGCTAACAAAACGCTAACAAAATGGCTGCTCAAGGTCAATTTGCCCGGATAATCGCGCCAGCCAAACCACAGTCCCATCTATACGCTTTGGTGCAAGGGAGACAACTCGGACTAGACCAATTCCCAGGCGAAGATCATGTCCGCTATATTTGGCCTGTATGGGTATAGGGGTGGTCGGGTTTTTTTTATGGCTTTTACTATGAGCTATGAGGTTGATCATGTAGAATACGATGGAAAAAAACTATCAAAGTACCGGGTAGGCTTGTATATAGATCCATATAGACCCATATACACTCATATACTGGGATATTAGTATGTATAAATCCATACGGGGTGGACATGTTGGAGTCTAGGTGGAGCACTAGTGGCCCGATTGGGTAGAGTGAGGTCTTATTTTAAAGCTCTCGAGGAAATAAATAAATAAATAAATAATAATAAAAAAAATCAAAAAAATCGGCGAGTAGTAGACGAAGGGAAAATTGGAAAGTACTGACCATGCCCCAGAATACTTCATATGCATATCACGGCCTTCAGGCCTATGTAAGATGTAATCTACTTCACAGTTTAGTAGTATAAAAAGCGCAAGTCCTATTGACCTTGCCCCTTCCAAAGAAATAAAATCGGCTCTATTTTACAGGAGTATATACGCAGGTGACGTGGGTTGTGACGTCACTTCCGGGTTTTCACTAAACACTACCTTCAAACATAGAAGAGTTCCAATTTTTCCCTTAGACGTCCGTATGTTCATCCTCCAAACCCACAAGAGTTCCAATGTTCAACCGCCGGGGTGTTTTCCCGCCCCGCCCCAGCGCCCCGCAGCGCGCGCGCGCGCGCGCGTCATCCCGCGTCATCCCGCGTCATCCCCGGCAGTGCGCGCGCGGACGCGGGTCAAAAGGTCAAAGGGTCACCTCCAGGTCAGACGGTCCAATGTCCAATGAGACAATGTTGCGGCATCGCTATAGTCAGAGCTTGAGCACAAAAAAAGGGGGATTCTAGATGAACCTGGGAAAGATGGGCAGTTCCATTTGGACCAATCAGCGGTCGAGAAAAAGAGCCAATCAGCGGTCGAGAAAAAGAACCAATCAGCGGTCGAACAATCAGCCAATCGAATTGGGGTATTCACGGTGTGCTTTCGCTGACGTCCGCGCCTACATCTGGGTTCTTGTACACCCGGGTAATGTTTTTCTGGACATGGATGGGTTACCTTTGGCTCCATTCTAGGCCACTGATTGGCTAATACGGTGTTCAAAGCCACTTTCATGCATTATGCTCATAGAACTTATAGTCATAATCTATACGTGTTGGACGAGTCTCTTCACTCACCGTATACACGTACCTCAATGAAATGCCCGCTCCAAACCTAGACCAAAGACACGTACTTGGTCTGTAGGCTGATTTCATTGGCTCTCTATTTTTACTATAGTGCTCTTGCATTCTAACCTTGATGGGTTACCTAGAACTTATAGTCATCAACATAATCTATACGTGTTGGACGAGTCTTTTCACTCACCGTATACACGTACCTCAATGAAATGCCCGCTCCAAACCTAGACCAAAGACACGTACTTGGTCTGTAGGCTGATTTCATTGGCTCTCTATTTTTACTATAGTGCTCTTGCATTCTAACCTTGATGGGTTACCTAGAACTTATAGTCATCAACATAATCTATACGTGTTGGACGAGTCTCTTCACTCACCGTATACACGTACCTCAATGAAATGCCTGCTCCAAACCTAGACCAAAAACACGTACTTGGTCTGTAGGCTGATTTCATTGGCTCTCTATTTTTTACTATAGTGCTCTTGCATTCTAAACTTGATGGGTTACATTTTGGCCCCATCCTACACCACTGATTTCAGTTTGACTGAATCTCCACATTGGGCATTGATGCATTAGGAATAAAACACACAAGACAGGGTTTTTTGGTGAGATCTCATTTTTTTTTATTCAGTGAACAACAACAACGTGAGAACAACCACGTGAAAACTCAAGCCCAGAACAAGGGGCTTGTAATTAACTGAAGCCCAGAACAAGGGGCTTGTAATTAACTGAAGCCCAGAACAAGGGGCTTGTACATTGAAGCCCAGAACAAGGGGCTTGTCATTAACTTAAGCCCAGAACGGGGCTTGTACATTGAAATGATGGGCGGCCCAGTCATAGACGAGTACATCGCGGTCCTCGGCCTGGGGGTACTCGTCAAACATCTGTACGATAGTAGATAAGGGTCTTCCCCGGCATCGATGGTACAGGTAAAACAAGCAATATTGTCCGCACACGCCACTGGTCAGGCTTTGCAACGTTTGACTGTTCCAACACCACGTCTCTGTGCCTTGATCCATGAAGTCTGTTAAATCGGGATGGAGGGGTGGCAGACCGTACGGGTCAAAGTATTCCCCCTGCTGTTCTGTCAAGTACACGGCCACCCAGTGTTCACCGGGTCGATCCATCGGGTCCGTGTTGAGAACGTAAGCAGCCGGATACATACGGTCTAATGGAAACACATCTCGGGCGAACACCCCTTGAAAGACCCTACGTGTCTCTGGGTCATTCTCCAGCACGGTGGTTATCTGGTCTGTATCCATGTTAGGTGGAGAAGTCACACAGGACGTTGCGCGCCTTGTCCACTTGAATGATGTTGTCAAACTCGGCGTAGCAGATCACATTGACGGTGGTCGCCAGGGCTCGTGCAAAGTGGATTTCCAACCGTAAATTGCCTTGCTTGGTCAGGGCCAGCTGATGGTCGTTCTCTAAGGTGGGGGTCAGATCGAAACAGAACAACGTGTATCCGTTCGCGTAGTCCTCCCGACTGATCATATTCCCTTCGTCCTGGTTTATTTGACCGGTGGCTGTAAACAGGCTCTGATAGGCTCGAATGAAATTCCTCCGCCCAAAGTTCGGGGTTAAGGCCGTGGCTGGCACCTGTTGTCCATCCACATGCAGGGCCACAAAATTGATGCCGAAATGTTTAAAGTCAAACGGATTCTCTGGGTAGGCTCCGCTGAAACTGGTATTTTCCACACAGGCCAGGATCAATCGCTTGGGTAGTTCCCCCAGGAACAGGTTTTCTTTGTTGGCGCCCATATTTCCAGCAGGCACAGAGAACACTTTGGTTTGTACACGTCGGATAGGGTACTGGGCTGGTTTTGTTTCCAAGGCTTTCATGTGTCCCAATTGAACGGCTGGATTCGGTTTCACTTTTCGGACATACAGGACTGCGTCTTGGATGACAATCTTATAGTCCGCTGCATGCCCCTCTACGTTAGTGGCCATTAAGGCGAAGGTCGGAGGCGCCCGTATCAGTCGGATTTTGATGGGGATCTTGTTCAAGAGGTACCGGTCTTGCATGAACATGTCTGCATGCAGTCGACCCATCATATCCACCGAGGCACTGTTCGCAGTGAAAGCCTTCCGTTTGTTATATCCCCCATTGTCCGCCGTGTCCATGTGCTCGGCCGTGTCCCTGTAGAATAAAGCGGTTGTCAGCTGAGATTTTTTAGCCTCTCGGCCATACGACAACAGTGTCTCGATGTAGGCTCGATAGGGGTACGTGTTGGTGGAGTCACTGATGAGTTTGTCGCTGAGAAAAATATCCACCTGCTGAAACATCGAGTGCAGCCAGAGATTCGTCGGGCCCACCGTTGCTTGGTCAGCGATTCTGGTGCCAGCTCCATTGACCACCTTGGCTTTCACATACAAGTAGGTATGGGCTAAATCCACATAGGCCGTATCCGCATTACTGATGGTGAACTCGATGGGCCCGGTTTCGTTGATGCTGGAGAGCGGGAGATGCTCCACCCATAATCCTTGTTCGACACTGGTTTGTGTGGGCGGCACGGTCCACAAATCAAATTCACTGTTGGTGGAGGGGCAGGACTCGGCGTGGATTAAGGCCATGTTTTAAGAAAAGATATCCTTTGTCTTCTTGGATGTGCGTCGTCGCTGGGTCGGTCGTCGACTGGTGCGTGGTCTCGGTGGGGCAGCTCTTTTATTCCCAACGGTGCGTTGTGCTTTGGCCACCAAGACGCCTCCCGCTTCTTTGGCCCGCCGTTTCAAGGATTCTTTGGGTGCCGTACCCCCCAAGACATCACCGGCCACTTGCAGTCCACTGCGTACCGCTTGTTTGCCGATTGCTTTCACCCCACGCGTCACCAAGGGCAGGAACGTTTTCACAATGCTGCCGAGTATGTTCCCCAGACCATGTCCTCGTTGCATGCGTGCACCGCTAAAGACCGGAAAGCCACCCCCGGCCTGTTGGGCATAATAGTCGGCATAGCTGCGTGCATCGCACTCGTAAGGTACTTTCATTATGCAAAGTGGGGAGCACGTGCTTGTCGAAAATGAAGTGTCAGCACCACTTTTCCTCGTTCGAATGCCACCGGTCGTCCCGTGTCATCTCTTATATCCACCGTGATCGTGTTGATGTCAGTTTGTCGTACGGGCAAGTAGAGCATGTGGGTGAAACTGTGGGTGACTTGACCTCCATACGTCTTTTTAATGGGGACCACCCGTAACAGAGGTGTGTTGATATCGCCCACGATGTGGTTGTCCACCACGTCCGAGTAGACGTAGAGTCCGTACATACCCGACTTCATATCCATCGGCATCTCGCCATGGTGTTGGGAGGGACCAGCGAACGTCTGTAGATCGAAACCCAGCATTTGCTGTAGTGTAGGACTGAGTTTCACATTCACGGTATCGGTGACGGTAAGCTGTGCCTTGTCGTTGTGTACGTTGACATCGAAGAACACGTTTCTCTTGAAGCGCAAGGCTATCAGGCGTGTTGCACTATCCGTCACCCCCGTAGCGCCTTATCATGCATCAGTCTTGACAGCCCACCCATGAACTCTTTGGGGGTATCGTATTGGCCTTCGGGCAGGGTGAGCCGGGTGTTTTTGCCTTCGTAGGTGACCTCGTACCACACTTCATTGGCTCGCACGTTGTACCACGAGTAAGGGTATTGGATATCCACGAGGGCACATTCCCACCGGCCAGGTAAATGTAACGGTTGCGGTAACTGGGTGACGTACTTGGCCACGGTGTTGTCAGGAAACACATCCAGCGAACTGTTACTGGGTAGGGTCAGGTAAAACATGGCGACTGAGCTGTCCTGCTGCTGCTGTTGGTTTTAATAGGTCTTCCAGGCCTTGGGCGGTTGTGTCCGGCGTCGTGTTCGTCGCGTTGACTTGCTACGTGTCACGGCTCTGGAGATGTGGGGTGTCCTGATCGAGGGTGGTTTTTTAAAGGTCTGAAAAGAAGGTGCCCGTTGTGATGGTGGTGGAGTTTTGGGGGGTGACTCCGGTTCCCAGTCGGCTTCCCAAGAAGGTTGTGGTGAGAGTCGTGGTGCACGACTCGGCGATTGCTGGGTTTGCTGCATAAAGGCCCAGCGGTGGGGGTTCCCCACCAATTCCTGTGGTACATGCATGTCTTTCAAGCCTTGAGCGAAGACCTCCCATCCTCGAGGATCGGTGTGCGATCTGCGTTGACGCATCAGATCATTCACTAAATCCGTCATGTGGGTGCCGGGGACCACCTGATTCTGTACCAGGAGTTCGCCTTTATCATTCCAAGTCATGTTAGGATTCTGTTTCATCCGTTGTAATACCAGGCCAGCTTGTTTCTTGAACGATGCAGGTACACTCTTCAGCACTTCGTCTTCCACCCACTGTGGGGCTGTGGGGGCTACCCCTGGTAATGGCGGCTGTTGGAACGGTGCTGAGGTCGGCGGTCTGTCACGTGGTGGTGGTGGTGGTGGTGCTGTTGCTGGGGTAGACAGGGTTTTGTATTGGTCCATGAACGTCATGTACCGTTGAAGCGTCTCATTGTACCGTTGTACTTTCTCACCGTCGCTTAACCCCGGTCTCTGTAAGATCTGTTGCATCTCTCCATCGAGGCTGTTTATGGTCTTCACCGTAGGTGGGACAGGGTAGGGTGATTGGAGGTTTTGCAGGAACCGTGGTTCGACGAGGACCATTTTTTTCGTGTGTTCATTGTCGGCCGAAGAGTCCACCCAATACTGGACCCAACACAGAAGCGGCCAACGGTGCTAAGATGGCCCCGAGAAAGCCGCCTTTCTGTAACACCTTTTTCTTTTGTGTCTGAGGGACCCGCTTGTGGACTAGGGTTCGGAGACCTGTCTTATGCTTGGCCAACTTGGTCTTCTGAGCCGGAGTCAGTGGTACGTTGCCTTTTAACAGGTTGTACCCGATCTCGCACAGACAGCGTACAAGGTCAGGGCCCGCACCGCGTACAATGGTTCGGACTAACTCGGGTGGGGCCGTCTTCACTACACGGAGCGTGGGAGCGTGCTTCCGTACTCGCGCAGACATCCTGTACAACTAATGCTAGAACCCACAACTCTGCCCTTTTTATCCACCTCACAGACAAAGTCAACCCTGCTGTGGCATTCATTCTTTTTATTATTCCCCATCATCAAACACACAGACCCCAGCTGGGGGCGCCACTGTGGGTGTGTTTACATTATTTTTGTATGTACACGTGGTGGGTCTCTCCGGGAAAGATGCCGGTCCGTAGTCGAAGGTGGTCGGGGGTGGCTTGCTTGAGGTCGAACAGCATATACCCGTGCTGAGGGGTTGTGGCATCTTTAAAGGCTTCCAACGCAAACGGTGTGCGGCCGGCATATATCTGTCTCGCCAGGTGCAGCAGTTGAGTGGTATCTCTCGGGTTTTTGAAGACCACCAGGTAGTGGGCATTTAAGCTGATGTTCCGATGTTCTTTGTTTTTACTGAACAGATTCTGCACAATGTAGATGATGTTGATGCCAACGGATGGCTTTGCTCTATAAAAAGAAATAGTGATATGCACTCGTCTCATATGAGACATCCCAGAATCGCCTATAAAAGTCAGTTCCTAACGCCCAGTTGGTAGTCACAACGTGGTGGAATGCAAGCCGGCTTCCCAACATCGCCGTAACACCACACGACTCTGGCAATGGGTGGAGTGATCATGCTGTCGTGGCGTGTTGAAGGAGCTTCCCTGACGAAGTGCGTTTTGCCGGAGCCCGTCGGTCCTGCGATGACGGCAAGTGAAGGGATGCTGCCACCCAGGGTCCATGGTTCGAGGTGTATCCGTTGTCGTGGTAACCCGCTCTTGTAAATTTCGTACGAGTGAACTGGAGTGGTGGTGGGTACAACGTCGGTCGTCGTTGTCTGGTCACGTTCAGAGATGGTGCTGGGGGTGGGTACAACGTGGGTGGTCGGTTCACTGTGAGGGATGAAATCCGGTGGGTCTTGAGACGTAGTAGGTGTACTTGGTGTAAGTGTAGAGCTCGACGTGGCTTGTACGCGGGGTGTGGTGGTGGTGGTTACTGGGCTCGATACGACTGGTGCTCTCTGTAGACCCGTTTCACTGATGGCTGGTGTTCTCAGTTGGTTAAGTAACGTACTGACATAGGCTACGTCGTAAAACACACCTCCGTACAACACACTCAGCAGGGTTAGCAATAGCACCCCAAAGGCCACTTGCGCTTTGCGCGTTTTGCGAGACGCTGTCTTCGGAGGCAGCTGCTGTTGGTCCATAGCACTGGGGTCGGACGTGGAATGAAGGAGGACGGCAGTGGTGTCTGGTTTTATAGTCGTTTCACCTGGTTGGCAACGACCCAGGAATTGAAGGAACTGGGCCAGCCTTGCCATTTTACGAAATGAAACAGTTTGCCACGTCGACGTTCCGTTTTCAAAATCTGCTCCACCGTGTAGTAGTCTTGCTGTGTTTTTACAACGGGCTGTAATTCCGTGTCGTAAAACGTCCCCAGCAACGTTTCCCCTTGGAGATCTTCCAGTTCATAGACTCGCCGCTGTCGGGGTAGGCGCCGTTTAATCAGGAAGTGCTCATCGCTCCAGTTGGGCAAGTAACTTTTCTCGAACTTGCCCTTGAATTTACTGATCCGTACAGGGTCCCCGACCTTGTACACCGCCTTCGTCGTTCGCTGCGATGGCCTGGGGTACAAGACACGCCGGACTTGGGCTTCATTGCGTTGGGTCACGGTAATGGGGGCTCTCTCTATACTTCGATGATAGGCTCGATTGTAACCCCTCACCAGTTTCGGGAGAACATCGATGTACCGCCTTGTATTCTTATAGGTGAAATATTTATACATGTGGCCTTTGAATGTCCTGTTGAACCTCTCCACCACGGAAGCCTTGGTCTCGTTGTACGTATGGAAGAAAACACCTTCTGTTTCTTGAGAAAGGCTTGGAACGGTCTGTTGAGGAATTCCGTGCCTTCGTCGGTTTGCAAATACAAAGGTTTGCGCCCGGTCTTGAAGATGTCTTTGAACGCCGCTATGAGATTTGCCCCCGTTTTCGTCCGGATGGGTACCACCCACGCATACTTGGATAGGATATCGATGCACGTCAAGATATACCGATTCTCATCGTTGTGTTTGGCAAAGGCGCTCATATCCACCAAATCCGCTTGCCACTGGGCATCTATTCCTCCCACGATGACCCGGTTCCGTAGAAAATGGCGACGGACAGATCGATGTAAGGTATAGGTGTCTTGTCTTCTCAACCAATCTCGGACTTGGGCACGTTGTACCCCCTGGGGTTTGGCCGCTCGATAGAGAGCCGACAATGCACTATAGGCCGCCGGACTGTCAGGACTGTAGTATAAGTTATCCAACACCTTCTCCCAGCGCTTCATGGTGACAAAATGATGATGGACCCTGGCTCTATCGTTTATTTATAACGGGTATATCTTGGGCCGGAGTTTCTTTCTGATTTTCTTCGTGGACTTCCACAGTGGCCATGGTAAATGACCAGTCCAACTCGTCTGATGACCGCTTGATAAGCACTTCATCCACATCCACCACGGCATCTTCCAATGCAGACCATAGATCAGGGTGAAGGGTAAAATGCACTGTACCTCCATCTAGCCGAGCCAATTGAGCAAAGAAAGGGCCGCGTCGGATGTACACATCGTGACACAAGTGGATGAGGTCGCCGTCCAGTTCACCAGACAACACCCGTTTGAATTTGGTCCAGCCCTCCCGGGACAGACGAATGTGAGCCGGGCACGGTTGTGTAGGGTCCGTGTCTCCCACCACCTCCTCCATGATATCGACCTTATCCGCATACACGTGCAGGAAAACCTCGGGGGTCAAGCTGAAATACGCCAGTACTATATGCTCCGTCATGGTCAGTACGTGAATGGTACCAGATTTCACTGTCTCTCGTATTTATAGGGAGAACCCCGTGAGATCAAAGGATCAGGTGGTCATGTCATTGGGCTGACTGAGTCTAGCGGGGTAATCAATGGCATCGTCGTCGGGTTCATGTAGTTGTTCATGGGGTTCAGCCGCCGCGTCTTCCATAGCACGAACCCACGCTAATTGGTCGGGTGATCGGTCGTCCGGTGTAAATAACTGGTCCACAATAGGCACTATTTTCTCCAAGGCTGACCACACAGAGGAAGTTAGGCTGATACTTCGCGTAGGCTCTTGGTAGGGACCCAGACGTATGTGGACGGGTGGTACGGAATATACGTAGATGGCGTTGTCCAGGTGGATGAGGTCTCCGTCCAACTCACCGCTCAACACCCGTTTAAACTTAGTCCACCCATCACGCTGTAGTGTCACCGGATTCGATAGCCTCTCAGCGGGCGTCCAGTAAATAGCTTGATCGTCTTTCACCAGCGTGACTTTATCTTGATAAATGTATAACCTCACACTGGGTGTAAGAGGCAGGATGGCGCGTAGTGACATGCTTGCTGTAATTGTCGAAGGGAGAATGACACACACTCTGTCTCATCCCCTGTATTTATAGTGTCAATACCACAGCGCCAGGGTGAATAGGGCACAGACTAGTATGAGGCCAACCAGCCGGCGCTGGTTCCGGCGTGAGCGCTCCTGGTCCATAGCGCGAGCATCAAGGATGGCTGTCATAGTCCAGTAGTGGTGAGTGATGGCACGCCTCTCCATCGAGTGCACTCTGTGGAGGACCGCTTCTGTGAACTCGTTCAGGATCTGGCGTCGTCCCTCGTTGTCGTCGCCATCTGCAAACATGGACCGGACCACTGCTCGGTAACCCGTGAATGAATTCACCACGGTGGCATACTGTAAAATGCGAGTCGCATGGGGCTGGATCTCCGCCATGGCTCTGTAGAAATGAAGGTGTGGGATCCAGAGGGACGTGTTTTATAGACCAGATGTAGCTCTACGGGTGTAGTCCGTGATACGTACTATTCTGATGGGTTAGTCCAAAAAAAGGGAGCAACAACAACAACAACAACAACACAGATTACAGATCAATCCTTTTTCCAGGTCACGCCCGATTCACGCAGACCGGAAGTGACGTCATACACCTGCGCACAACCGTGATGGAAAAAATGGATATGACCTTGAACTGATCACGTGACCTCCCCGTGATGACAAATACCCAGAACCAAGTGAGTACATGCATCCCATAGTCCCAGGTCACGCCCGATTCACGCAGACCGGAAGTGACGTCATACACCTGCGCACAACCGTGATGGAAAAAACCCAGAACCAAGTCAGTACATGCATTCCATACAGGCAGACGAGACGCCTACCCACCTCCCACCACCAGCCAAATGGTGGTGGGAGGTGGGTACAAAATGGCGGATACCCACCTCCCACCACCCTAAAACCAAGCCGCCATCTTGTACCCACCTCCCACCACGTCAATTGATGAAGGGTGGTGTGGTGGGAGGTGGGTACAAAATGGCGATACCCACCTCCCACCACCCGCCAAATAGTGGTGGGAGGTGGGTACAAAATGGCGGATACCCACCTCCCACCACACAGCCACACAAGCCGCCATCTTGGACCCACCTCCCACCACACATCACTCACGCATGCGCACATCCACACTTATGACGTCAATACAAGTTCTGCGCATGCGCAGTGAGGCGCCACTGACTCGAAAGACTCTTTGTATACTACTCCGGTACTGACAGTACTTTCGGTGACTTTTCCTCATGCTCACTCCTTCTCTTCCTTCGTGCATCCGCACCTGTGAGCTAGTACGCGCAATTGTCCACTACGTACGCGTCTTATCACATTGTAACTTGGTAGCACACCCATTATCTGTGACTTGTTATATTCATATTTACATCTCAACCATGGTAACTAAAAATTATACATACCCTTGGCTTGTTTCTGTTGTGCATTACATCCTAGCTTGGTAACAGACTCGCTGCCTTCATTGTATGTTAGCTTGTTTTTTAATACAACACATGCTTGTTTTTTTATGATGCTGTTATGGCAGTATGCATAACATGCACGATGGAGGACTTTGTTTTGTAGATTTCTCATTTTATGGCAATAAATGTTCAAAATTATACATAATTTTTATGTGTTCATTCATTTCGTTATATATTATATGTCAACACTATTTCTCGTCCCTAATGGCATCATGCCAGGTAATAAGTCCAGAGCAGGTAACAGCAGTTTGTGGGTGTATTGGAATTATAAGGTTAGGCAAGGAAGCTGGAGGATGGGCAATAGCGGGGGTTCTTATGACTTCTGTCTCTGTTCCCAAATACCCGCGTAATTGTATTTGGCCATGAACATGGAAATTAAAGATGAAGTTGCTCAAACATTCGTTAACAGCAAGAAATATAGATCGTGACCATTTGAATGAGCAATTTAATAGGAACAGTGCACATATGTTATTGATATAAATATAAAGTGGGATGTGTTATATTCATATGTCACACAAATGGCAAATCTGAATTGTTGTATAAGCTTGTAAAGTTGGGCGGATTCCTTTGATTCCGCCTGCGACGACTGGTCTAAGTACACATAATATATGTGACTATAGGCTTGAGCTAGGCTACAAACAGGAAATGCTTATACCTTTAAGTTAAAAAATATACAATCTTACCATTGGATTATGATTTTTTCCTGGAAATATCGTTCAACCCCGCGTAGGTTGGCAAAATCTTTCTTGGAGTTACTATGCGAGATGTCTAAAATGTTCAAGAAATTGGTGAAATTCTATAACGGTGCGTGATATCGTTATGAGCAGTATAAGGTTTTAAATAAGCTATGCTCAAATTAAAAATAACATTCTCAACAATGGGCGAATTTGCAACGTACAATATACCAGTGGTTCATAGCCAAGTGTTGTGTGTACGTACAATATACCAGTGGTTCATAGCCAAGTGTTGTGTGTACGTACAATATACCAGTGGTTCATAGCCAAGTGTTGTGTGTACGTACAATATACCAGTGGTTCATAGCGAAGTGTTGTGTGTACGTACAATATACCAGTGGTTCATAGCCAAGTGTTGTGTGTACGTACAATATACCAGTGGTTCATAGCCAAGTGTTGTGTGTACGTACAATATACCAGTGGTTCATAGCCAAGTGTTGTGTGTACGTACAATATACCAGTGGTTCATAGCCAAGTGTTGTGTGTACGTACAATATACCAGTGGTTCATAGCGAAGTGTTGTGTGTACGTACAATATACCAGTGGTTCATATATACCAGTGGTTCATAGCCAAGTGTTGTGTGTACGTACAATATACCAGTGGTTCATAGCCAAGTGTTGTGTGTACGTACAATATACCAGTGGTTCATAGCGAAGTGTTGTGTGTACGTACAATATACCAGTGGTTCATAGCCAAGTGTTGTGTGTACGTACAATATACCAGTGGTTCATAGCCAAGTGTTATTATTGTACTGTACAATATACCGTGGTTCATAGCCAAGTGTTGTGTGTACGTACAATATACCAGTGGTTCATGGCAAGTGTTGTGTGTACGTACAATACGCAGTGGTTCATAGCCAGAATATTTGTGTGTACGTACAATATACCAGTGGTTCATAGCCAAGTGTTGTGTGTACGTACAATATACCAGTGGTTCATAGCCAAGTGTTGTGTGTGTACAATATACCAGTGGGATTTCATAGCCAAGTGTTGTGTGTACCTTCAGCTATTACCAGTGGTTCTGGCCAAGTGTTGTGTGTACGTACAATATACCAGTGGTTCATAGCCAAAATCTGTTTGTGTGTACGTACAATATACCAGTGGTTCATAGCCAAGTGTTGTGTGTACGTACAATATACCAGTGGTTCATAGCCAGAAGTGTTTACATGTGTACGTACAATATACCAGTGGTTCATAGCCAAGTGTTGTGTGTACGTACAATATACCCAGTGGTTCATAGCGAAGTGTTGTGTGTACGTACAATATACCAGTGGTTCATAGCCAAGTGTTGTGTGTACGTACAATATACCAGTGGTTCATAGCGAAGTGTTGTGTGTACGTACAATATACCAGTGGTTCATAGCCAAGTGTTGTGTACGTACAATATACCAGTGGTTCATAGCCAAGTATTTGTGTGTGCGTACAATATACCCAGTGTGGTTCATAGCCAAGTGTTGTGTGTACGTACAATATACCAGTGGTTCATAGCCAAGTGTTGTGTGTACGTACAATATACCAGTGGTTCATAGCCAAGTGTTGTGTGTACGTACAATATACCAGTGGTTCATAGCGAAGTGTTGTGTGTACGTACAATATACCAGTGGTTCATAGCCAAGTGTTGTGTGTACGTACAATATACCAGTGGTTCATAGCGAAGTGTTGTGTGTACGTACAATATACCAGTGGTTCATAGCCAAGTGTTGTGTGTACGTACAATATACCAGTGGTTCATAGCCAAGTGTTGTGTGTACGTACAATATACCAGTGGTTCATAGCCAAGTGTTGTGTGTACGTATACGTATAAAATGATATTAGAAGTATAATTTATTTGATAGGCATTTAGAAGTCGGCGTACCGTATATAACACAAGGCTATTCTATGGTTAACAACTTCTTTATAGCTGTGGAGCTGACGTTTCGTTGGAGATACTTCTAACTTAAAAGCTAATGTGACAGTATATTAGAAATATACTCTGAACTGAGAAAATATGGACATGGAAGCATGAAGATGGAATTGATACAAACGGAAATATCGTAACAGTGCAAAATAACACTGTAACGTTTAACGGAAACATTGTATAAAAGTGTAATACTATACACGCGGAATACCAAGTCACCATTGTAACATGTTTGTTGCTATTAGTATCTTACGGATCAGCTAAAGTAAATGGGAAATTCTTATTTTATTGTAACAATTATATCGTTACTGTTCTGTTGCTAAATTCAGCCAGTTTGTGTTACAATATATAATCTGTGGTTTTATCCTTTCAAGAAAACGCTGCAAAAGTTGACGAGTTGATATTTTCACCTGTAAACCCATCAAAACAGATGTTCAGAAACTATGAATAGGTGAACCTTTCCTCTCATCTTTGTGCGTTCCACCACAAGTCTTTGACTATGTGAACAAATTCGAATTTGTTTCAAAAGCTGTCTCCATATTATTAATTAGTTGATAAAGGTGAAGAAAATACGCGTGACAGAATGCCATTGTTTTAGTCAGTGTCTCGGTATTTTTCACAACCGTTAGTGAATATATCACGAACACGCATCTAAAATAGAGAGGAGATTAGCATGCAAGATTGACTCGCCCATTGTGTAGAAATGCCGTGTCACAAACACTCGAACACATGTGCGGACAAAACGCACTCAGACATCACGTCCATTAAAACAAACATATGAATTAACACATTTATTGCGTGAAAAGGAAGGGAAAATATACGAGTGTGCATATTATAATTTGAACACATAGTAAAATAGGTCGGGATCACAAACATGCAATTCCAATTTAAGCAAGCAGAAATATAGGGTCCAGGTCCCATGTGTGTACATGTGGTGAATAAATCGTATTGTTTCTATCTAGGCCTACCACGGGAGCTCGTTACCGTTATTAATTGGTTAATAAAGGGGGGGGGGGTATAAAAATGGATACTCCCTCGACCCCAACCCCCCAGTCAACTTAATTAACCATTTAACATCGGTAACGAGCAACTGTGGTGTCTACCTTCAACGTATAGCCCAAGTCCATGTAATGTGGTTTTTTAGTTGAAAGTTATAAAATTCGATCTTCTCGTGTTCAAGCGAAAATATATGGAGCGTTAGTAAGGTAAGGCGAAAACGACAACCAGACTGGATTTACAGACCGATGGCGATACTTGCGTCAGAAAGCATGTTTCAGGTTGTTTGTTAACTAGTCTATTGAAAAAGACAATCAGAATGCCATGATTTTCTCTTTCAATTGGGCTATTCAAAAATATACTTGAAGAGTTTATATCCTACGGGTATGTTTCTGCTATCCGATATTCATTTGGCGAAAAACAAAAGCATGCATGTTTTCGATCGGGATGTGACTGGCCGTATTGTAGGCACAGAGGCTTGTTACCGTTGTTAGGCCTAATTGGTTAATGCTGATTGCGGGGTGATGGGTCGAGGTCGTGTTGAAAGGCTTCACGACCACGACGACCAGCCCCCCCCCCTCCCCCGCCCCACAATCAACACAATTAACCGATTAGCACCGATAACGAGGCCCTGTGGCTGTAGCATGTTGGTATGTAACTTTGAGCATGGATATGCACGGATTCCGGTGTCCCAAAACTAAGGTCATGATATTTGGATGCAGTTATAAATATTCATGTAACCACAATAAATTAACATATAGAAATGGTCATATTGAAATTACAGGCTCATACTCACCTTGGGATTATATTTTCTCATGCCAAGGCTCCTTTAAAACAGCAATAACCTCGTTGAAAAATAAGGCCACGAGATCCTGGTACAAGATGAAAAATAATCTTTGCACTAATAATTTGTTGCCTACAAATACCCTCATCAAGATGTACCACACCATAACAGAACCAATTTGTTCCTATAGCACTGAAGTATGGGGTTATAAATCTCTCAGTATCAAAAACAAAGAAATCCTCTTGCAACATGGTTATGCTTATACTATATTAAAATCTGCAAAATTATCTAAGAAACTCCATGGCACACAAGTAACCTCATCCTCGCCAAAACCAGGGATATCTCTTCGCCTTTTGGCTCATAAATACCTTGGTGTTGCGAAGATGAAGTAACCTTTAGCCGAACTAGGTATCTATCGAATGACAATATAAATTATTGTCAAGATGTTAAATTACTGGTCTCGCCGGAAGTTATTTGGGCAATAGACTACAAAAAGGCATTTGATAGCATTTCTAAATAATTTCTCATTAAAATGTTTTCATGTTTTGGATTTGGAGAAAGCTTCTTGAAATATAACTGTACTAACACATGATACGGAGATTAGAATACATTATATTGAGGGTGGTTATCACGACCTATTCTGATTAATAGTGGAATAAGACAGGGTTGTCCATTTTCTCCTCTGGCATTCATTTTAGCTGTAGAATTATTAGCGATTAAGATAAGAGGAGTAGTAGGTAGCAAGCATTTCGAGCAACGTTTTCCAGGGAGATAACTCTGTTTTGTGGAGGTCACGTGGAGGGGGCGCCACCAGTCCCGTATGACGTCACTTCCGGTCTGAGTGAATTGAGCGTGAACTGTGAACTGTATGACGTCACTTCCGGTCTGGGTGAATGGGGCGTGACCTGTGAACATGATAGGATATGTACTGACCTGTCTGTGGGGACTCAATGTCGTTCATCTCCGTGTCTTTCGGTGAGAGGAACATGTACTGGGGTTTTCCCCACAATGTCGTTCACCTCCGTGTCTCTTCGGTCAGGTCCGTGTCTTTTCGGTGAGGTCCGTGGGAGCATGATAGGAGATTGCAACATTGTTGCACGTTCGCTACAATGTTGCGAAAATGTCACGGAGATCACCGAAGAGACTCGGAGGTGCCCGAAGAGACACGGAGATCCCCGAAGGGGGCGAGAGGGGTCCCTGGCGTACCGATGGGGTCGTATGAGGTATCAATGTGAAGCATTCGTGAAGGGGCATCTGATGGGATGGGTGTGGGGTTGAAATATCGTCATTCTGCGCATGCGCGGTAGATCAAGGGTATGGAAATAGACGTTTTGGGGTCTAGGGGAGCCCCTAGTGGTCCGATGGAGTCCAGTGAGGTATCAATGTGAAGCCTATGTGAGGGGGCATCCGAGGGGCTGGATGTGGGGTTGGAATATGGTCATTCTGCGCATGCGCGGTAGACCAAGTGTATGGAATAGCCGTTTTGGGATCTAGGGGAGCCACTAGTGGGTCGATGGGGTCGTATGAGGTATCAATGTGAAGCATTCGTGAAGGCGCATCCGACGGGCTGGGTGTGGGGTTGAAATATCGTCATTCTGCGCATGCGCGGTAGACCAAGGGTATAGAAATAGCCGTTTTGGGGTCTAGGTGGGTCCCTAATGGACCGATGGGGTTGAGTGAGGCATCCATGTGAAGCCTATGTGAGGGGGCATCCCACTGGGTGGATGTGGGGTGGGAATATCGTCATTCTGCGCATGCGCAATAGACAAAGGGTATGAAAATAGACGTTTTGGAATGTAGGTGAGCCACTAATGAGCCGATGGAGTTGAGTGAGGTATCAATGTGAAGCATAGGTGAGGGGGCATCCGATTGGACTAGTGTCTCGGCCGTTGTCCACATTCTGCGCATGCGCAGACAGGGAATTCTGGGAAAACGGTGTGGAAATGGACGTGTTAGGGTTTAGGTGAGCCCCTAATGATCCTATGGTGTCGTATGAGGTCTTATTTTGAAGCTGTCATGAGGGAGCATCCGCCTGGGCTAGTGTGTCGTTCGTTGTCAATAGTCTGCGCATGCGCAGTCTGGCCGTAGTATAGAAATAGACGTGTTGAGGTTTAGGTAGGCCACTAGTGGGCCGATGGGATCGAGTGAGGTATCCATGTGAAACAGTCGTGAGGGAGTATCCGACGGGGTGGGTGTGACGTGGAACTGACGTCATTCTGCGCATGCCCAATAGAGAAAGTGTATGGAAATAGACATTTTGGCGCCGACAGGGGTCACTATGGGTCCGATGGAGTCGTATGAGGTCTTATGTTGAAGCTCTTGTGAAGCAGCATCCGATTGGACTCAGGGTTCGTCCGTGTTCAAGGGTCTGAGCATGCGCAATCTGGTCGTAGTATAGAAAGCAGGCATGTTGGGGGATGCGTGGGGGTGTGTTTGACCCACCACTAGGGGTCCATGTTTGGGGTTGGGTGGTGGTGTGGGTTCTGCGCACAGACGTCACTTTCGGGTTTCACTAAAACTACCTTCGAACACAGAAGAGTTCCAATGTTCCCCTTAGACGTAGGGGTCCGGATGTTCAACATCAGGGCTTTTTTCCGGCCCGGCCCGGCCCCGCCCCGCCCCGGCCGCAGCGCGCGTCATCACCGGCAGTGCGCGGATGAATGTCGGGTCAAAAGGTCAAAGGTCACATCCAGGCCAAAAGGTCAAAGGTCTCCCTTTCGGCAAGGTTCGGCAACAATGTTGCGGCATCGATATACAGAGCTTGAACCCAAAAAAGGGGATTGTAAATTAACCTGGGAAGGATGGGCAGGTCCATTTGGACCAATCAGCGATCGAGAAAAAGAGCCAATGAGCGATCGATAAAAGAACCAATGGACGGGTACTGGAATTTCGCTCACGTCTGCGCCTACATCCGGGTACTAGAATGCTTTCGCCTACGTCCGCGCCTACATCCGGGTACTTCTATGTAGGTGTATAAAGGTGGGAATGTTTAGGGCAATGCTGCATTCATTGGCCTGCTTGACCTGACCAGCCTGAGCCTGCCTCACAAGCCTGAGCCTGCCTCACCGGAGCTATACCATGAGACGTGGAGAAGATTTTCCAGGGGATCCTCCGGCGCTGTAATCTTTGTTGTTGTTGTTGCTCTCTTTTTTGGACTAACCCATCAGAATACTACGTATCACGGACTACACCCGTAGAGCTACGTCTACGCGCGCATGTGTAACATGGTCTATAAAACACGTCTCTCTGGATCCTACACCTCCACTCCCACGGTTTCAGAGCCATGACGGACACCCGTCCCCATGCGACCGTGGTTAATTCCCTCACGGGTTACCGAGCAGTGGTTCGGTCCATGTTTTCAGATGGCGACGACAACGAGGGGCGACGCCAGATCCTGAACGAGTTCACAGAAGCGGTCCTCGACAGAGTGCACTCGATGGAGAGGTGTGCCATCACTCACCACTACTGGACTATGACAGCCATCCTTGATGCTCGGGCTATGGACCACGAGCGCTCACGCCGGAATCAGCGACGGCTGGTTGGCCTAGTCATGGTCTGTGCCCTATTGACCCTGGCGCTGTGGCATTGACAGTGGGACCTGACTATAAATACCAGGGTCAGACACAGTGTGCGTCATTCAACGATCGTCATTGGGTCAACCATGTCACCAGTTCTACGAGCCATCCTACCCCTTACACCCCGGGTGGGGTTACACGTATATGAGGATAAAGTCACCATCGTGGAAGACCGTGGAGATGTTTGCTGGTCGCGCGCCGAGACCGTATCGAATACGGTTACCGTGACCGCTGGACCAAATTTAAACGGGTGTTGAGCGGCGAGCTCGACGGACACCTCATCCACATAGACAATGCCATCTACGTACACCGTGGACACTTCTTCCCACGCCTGGGCCGCTACCAAGACCCTACGCGAGGCTTCACCCTAGACCCCGATCTGTGGACAGCCTTCGAGAAAGTGGTGCCTATCGTGGACCAGCTGTTTACACCGGACGAGCGGTCACCAGACGAGTTGGAGTGGGCTCGTGCCCTGAAACAAGCGGCGGCAGAATCCAATGAACAAATGTCTAGCAATGAACCAGACGACGATGCCATTGATTACCCGGCTAGACTTTGACCACCCGATCCTTTGATCTCACGGGGTTCTCCTTATAAATACGAGAGACAGTCAAATCTGGTACCATTCACGTACTGACCATGACGGAGCATATAATACTGGCGTATCTCAGCTTGACCCCCGAGGTTTTCCTGCACGTTTATGCAGATAAGGTCGATATCATGGAGGAGGTGGGAGACATCTGTGATGCGGACCCTACACAACCGTGCCCGGCCCACATTCGTCTGTCCCGGGAGGGCTGGACCAAATTCAAACGGGTGTTGTCTGGTGAACTGGACGGCGACCTCATCCACTTGTGTCACGATGTGTACATCCGACGCGGCCCTTTCTTTGCTCAATTGGCTCGGCTAGATGGGGGTACAGTGCATTTTACCCTTCACCCTGATCTATGGTCTGCATTGGAAGATGCCGTGGTAGATGTGGATCAAGTGCTTATCAAGCGGTCATCAGACGAGTTGGACTGGTCATTTACCATGGACACTGTGGAAGCCAACGAAGAAAATCAGAAAGAAACTCCGGCCCAAGATATACCCGTTATAAATAAACGATAGAGCCAGGGTCCATCATCATTTGTCACCATGAAGCGCTGGGAGAAGGTGTTGGATAACTTATACTACAGTCCCGACAGTCCGGCGGCCTATAGTGTATTGTCGGCTCTCTATCGAGCGGCCAAACCCCAGGGGATACAACGTGCCCAAGTCCGAGATTGGTTAAGAAAACAAGTGGGTCATTGTGGGAGGAATAGATGCCCAGTGGCAAGCGGTTTTGGTCGATATGAGCGCCTTTGCCAAACACAACGATGGGAATCGGTGTATCTTGACGTGCATCGATATCCTATCAAAGTATGCGTGGGTGGTACCCATCCGGACGAAAACGGGGGCGAATCTCATAGACATCTTCAAGACCGGGCACAAACCTTTGTATTTGCAAACCGACGAAGGCACGGAATTCCTCAACAGACCGTTCCAACAGTTTCTGGAAGCCCAGAAGGTGTTTTTCTTCCATACGTACAACGAGACCAAGGCTTCCGTGGTGGAAAGGTTCAACAGGACATTCAAAGGCCGTATGTATAAATATTTCACCTATAAGAATACAAGGCGGTACATCGATGTTCTCCCGAAACTTGTGAGTGGTTACAATCGAGCCTATCACCGAAGTGTAGAGAGAGCCCCCATTACCGTGACAGAACGCAATGAAGCCCAAGTCCGGCGTGTCTTGTACCCCAGGCAATCGCAGCGAACGACGAAGGCGGTGTTCAAGGTCGGGGACCCTGTAAGGATCAGTAAAGTCAAAGGTCAATTTGAGAAAAGTTACTTGCTCAACTGGAGCGATGAGCACTTCCTGATTAAACGGCGCCTACCCCGACAGCGGCGAGTCTATGAACTGGAAGATCTTCAAGGAGAACCGTTGCTAGGGACGTTTCACGAGACGGAATTACAGCCTGTCGTAAAAACACAGCAAGACTACTACACGGTGGAGCAGATTTTGAAAACGAAACGTCGACATGGCAAACTGTTTCATTTCGTCAAATGGCAAGGCTGGCCCAGTTCCTTCAATTCCTGGGTCGCTGCCAACCAGGTGAAACGACTATAAAGCCAGACACCACTGCCGTCATCCTTCATTCCACGTCCGACCACAGCGCTATGGACAAACAGCAGCTGCCTCTGAACACAGCGTCTCCCAAAACGCGCAAAGCGCAAGTGGGCTTTGTGGTGATACTGCTAACCCTGTTGAGTGTGTCGTTTTACGGTGTGTTTTACGACGTAGCCTATGTCAGCACGTTACTTAACCAACTGAGAACACCAGCCACCAGTGAAACCGGTCTACAGATAGCACCAGTCAACCCCATATCGAGCCCAGTCACCACCACACCCCGTGTTCAAGCCACGTCGAGCTCCACACCAAGCTCCACACCTACACCAAGTACACCCACTACGTCTGAAAACCCACCGGATTTCATCCCTCACAGTGAACAGACAACGACGACCGACGTTGTACCCACCACCATCATCATTCGCAGAGAACAGACAACGACGACCGACGTTGTACCCACCACTACCACTCCAGTTCACTCGTACCAAATTTACAAGAGCGGGTTACCACGGCAGCGCATACAGCTCGAACCATGGACCCTCGATGGCAGCATCCCTTCACTTGCGTCATCGCAGGACCGACGGGTTCCGGCAAAACGCACTTCGTCACGAAGCTCCTTCAACACGCCGACAGCATGATCACCCCACCCATTGCCCGAGTCGTGTGGTGTTACGGAGAATGGCAGGAAGCGTATGCAGCAGTGCCCCACATCACGTTCGTGGAAGGCCTACCCAACCTGGCCGATTTGGAACCCGACACCTTGGTGGTTCTGGATGATCTCATGGCGGAGACGGATGCGCGGGTCACCCAACTCTTTACCCAAGGCAGCCATCATCGACGGCTCAGCATCATCTACATTGTGCAGAATCTGTTCAGTAAAAACAAAGAACATCGGAACATCAGCTTAAATGCCCACTACCTGGTGGTCTTCAAAAACCCAAGAGATACCACTCAGCTGCTGCACCTGGCGAGACAGATGTATCCCGGCCGCACACCGTTTGCGTTGGAAGCCTTCAAAGATGCGACAACCCCTCAGCACGGGTATATGCTCTTCGACCTCAAGCAAGCCACCCCCGACCACCTTCGACTACTGACCGGCATCTTTCCCGGAGAGGCCCACCACGTGTACATGCAAAAATAATGTAAACACACCCACAGTGGCTCCCCCAGCTGGAATGTGTGTTTGATGATGGGGATAATAAAAATAATTAATACCACAGCATGGTTGACTTTGTCTCTGTTCTCTGAGGTAGATAAAAAGGGCAGAGTTGTGGGTTCTGGCATTAGTTGTACATGATGTCTGCGCGAGTACGAAAGCACGCTCCGACGCTCCGTGTATTGAAGACGGCCCCACCCGAGTTGGACCCTGACCTTGTACGCTGTCTGTGCGAGATCGGGTACAACCTGTTAAAAGGCAACGTACCACTGACTCCGGCTCAGAAGACCAAGTTGACCAAGCATAAGACAGGTCTAAGAACCTTAGTCCAGAAGCGAGTGTCTCAAACACAAAAGAAAAAAGGTGTTACAGAAAGGTGGATTTCTCGGGGCCATCTTAGCACCGTTGGCCGCTTCCGTGTTGGGTCCAGTATTGGGTGGACTCTTCGGCCGACAATGAACCACACGAAAAAATGGTCCTCGTCGAACCACGGTTCCTTCAAAACCTCCAATCGCCCTACCCTGTCCCACCTACGGTGAAGACCATAAACACCCTCGATGGAGAGATGCAACAGATCTTACAAAGACCGGGGTTAAGCGACAGTGAGAAAGTACAACGGTACAATGAGACGTTTCAACGGTACATGACGTTCATGGGCCAATACAAAACCCTCTCTACCCCACCACCACCACCACCACCACGTGACACACCGCCAACCTCACCACCGCTCCAACAGCCGCCATTACCAGGGCTACCACCCACAGCCCCACAGTGGGTGGAAGACGAAGTGCTGAAGAGTGTACCTGCATCGTTCAAGAAACAAGCTGGCCTGGTATTACAACGGATGAAACAGAATCCTAACATGACTTGGAATGATAAAGGCGAACTCCTGGTACAGAATCAGGTGGTCCACGGGACCCACATGACGGATTTAGTGAATGACCTGATGCGTAAACGCAGGTCGCACACGGATCCTGGAGGATGGGAGGTCTTCGCTCAAGGCTTGAAAGACATGCATGTACCACAGGAATTGATGGGGAACCCCCACCGCTGGGCCTTTATGCAGCGAACCCAGCAATCGCCGAGTGGCCCACTACCTTCTTGGGAATCCGAATGGGAACCGGAGTCACCCCCAAAACACCACCACCACAACGGGCACCTTCTTTTCAGACCTTTAAAAAACCATCCTTGATCAGGACACCCACATCTCCAGAGCCGTGACACGTAGCAAGTCACCGCAACGAACACGACGCCGGACACAACCGCCCAAGGCCTGGAACACCTATTAAAACCAACAGCAGCAGCAGGACAGCTCAGTCGCCATGTTTTACCTCGCCCTACCCAGTAACAGTTCGCTGGATGTGTTTCCTGACAACACCTTGGCCAAGTACGTGCCCCAGTTACCGCAACCGTTGCATTTACCTGGGCGCTGGGAATGTGGCCTCGTGGATATCCAATACCCTTACTCGTGGTACAACGTGCGAGCCAATGAAGTGTGGTACGAGGTGACCTACGAAGGAAAAGACACCCGACTTACCCTCCCCGAAGGCCAATACGATACTCCCAAGGAGTTCATGGGTGGACTGTCAAGACTGTTGCATTATAAGGCTCTACGGGAGGTCACGAATACTTCAAAACCCATTAAATCCTTTCCCTTCAAGAATCACGTAGACTTCGATTACAACGCACACAACGACAAGGCACAGCTTATCGTCACCGCCAACGCGAGTGTCGTACTGAGTTCTATCCTACAGCAAATGCTGGGTTTCGATCTACAGACGTTCGCTGGTCCCACCGCCCACCAAGGCGAGATCCCGATGGATATGAAGTCGGGTATGTACGGACTCTACGTCTACTCGGACGTGGTGGACAGCCACATCGTGGGCGATATCAACACACCTCTGTTACGGGTGGTGCCCATTAAAAAGACATATGGAGATCAAGTCACCCACAGTTTCACCCACATGCTCTACCTACCCGTACGACAAACCGACATCAACACTATCACGGTGGATATAAGAGATGACACGGGACGACCGGTGGCATTCGAACGCGGGAAAGTGGTGCTGACACTTCATTTTCGACAAGCACATGCTCCCCACTTTGTATAATGAAGGTGCCTTACGAGTGCGATGCACGCAGCCATATCGACTATTATGCCCAACAGGCCGGCGGTGGCCTTCCGGTCTTTAGTGGTGCACGCATGCAACGAGGACATGGACTGGGGAACATACTCGGGAACATCATCAAAACGTTCCTGCCCTTGGTGACGCGTGGGGTGAAAGCAATCGGCAAACAAGCGGTACGCAGTGGACTGCAAGTCGCCGGTGATGTCTTGGGGGGTACGGCACCCAAAGAAGCCTTGAAACGGCGGGCCAAAGAAGCAGGAGGCGTCTTGGTGGCCAAAGCACAACGCACCGTAGGGAATAAAAGACCTGCACCTCCGAGACCACGCACCAGTCGACGACCGACCCAGCGACGACGCACATCGAAGACCCAGGATACCTTTTCTTAAAACATGTCCTTGATCCACGCAGAGTCCTGCCCCTACACCACAGTGAATTTGATTTGTGGACCGTCCCGCCCACCCAGACCAGTGCCGAACAAGGATTATGGGTGGAGCATCTCCCGCTCTCCAGCATCAACGAAACAGGGCCCATCGAGTTCATGCAGCTGACTATAAGATTGTCATCCAAGACGCAGTCCTGTATGTCCGAAAAGTGAAACCGAATCCAGCCGTTCAATTGGGACACCTCGAAGCCTTGGAAACAAAACCAGCCCAGTACCCTATCCGACGTGTGCAAACCAAAGTGTTCTCTGTGTCTGCTGGAAATATGAGCGCCAACAAAGAAAACCTGTTCCTGGGGGAACTACCCAAGCGATTGATCCTGGCCTGTGTGGAAAATACCAGTCTCAGCGGAGCCTACCCAGAGAACCCGTTTGACTTTAAACATTTCGGCATCAATTTTGTGGCCCTGCATGTGGATGGACAACAGGTCCCAGCCACGGCCTTAACATCGAACTTTGGGCGCGCGAATTTCATTCGAGCCTATCGGAGCCTGTTTACAGCCACCGGTCAAATCAACCAGGACGAAGGGAATATGATCAGTCGGGAGGACTACGCGAACGGATACACGTTGTTCTGTTTCGATTTGACCCCCACCTTAGAGAACGACCATCAGCTGGCCCTCGCCAAGCAAGGCAATTTATGGTTGGAAATCCACTTTGCACGAGCCCTCCGGAGCACCGTCAATGTGATCTGCTACGCCGAGTTTGACAACATCATTCAAGTGAGCAAGGCGCGCAACGTCATGTGTGACTTCTCCACCTAACATGGATACAGACCAGATAACCACCGTGCTGGAGAATGACCCAGAGACACGTATGGTCTTTCAAGGGGTGTTCGCCCGAGATGTGTTCCCATTAGACCGTATGTATCCTGCTGCTTACGTTCTCAACACGGACCCGATGGATCGGCCCGGTGAACGTTGGGTGGGCGTGTACTTGACAGAACAGCAGGGCGAATACTTTGACCCGTACGGCCTGCCACCCCTCCATCCCGATTTAACAGACTTCATGGATCAAGGCACAGAGACGTGGTGTTGGAACAGTCAAACGTTGCAAAGCCCGACCAGTAGCGTGTGCGGACAATATTGCTTGTTTTACCTGTACCATCGATGCCGGGGAAGACCCTTATCTACCATCGTACAGATGTTTGATGAGTACCCCAAGGCCGAGGACCGAGATGTACTCGTATATGACTGGGCCGCCCATCATTTCAATGTACCCCGTTCTGGGCTTAAGTTCTTTCAATGTACAAGCCCCCCTGTTCTGGGCTTAAGTTCTTTCAATGTTCAAGCCCCCTGTTCTGGGCTTAAGTTTTATCGATTTCAATGTACAAGCCCCCTGTTCTGGGCTTCAGTTTTCACGTGGTTGTTCTCACGTTGTTGTTGTTGAATAAAAAAAGCAAAATGAGATCTCACCCAAAAAACCCTGTCTTGCGTGTTTTCTATATGAGGCTATAACAGACATGTGGGGATTCGGTGAAACTGGCTTCGAACACCGTGGAGAAAGTAGCCCATCAGTGGCCTAGGATAATCCGAAATTCACCCGCGCAGGCGTGCGGCCGGATAAGGCGCGGGCGCGCGCTGCGGACGGAGTAACCCGCGCGCGCGCGCGCTGCGGCCGGGGCGGGGCGGGGCGGGGCCGGGCCGGGCCGGGCCGGGCCGGGCCGGGCCGGAAAAAACCCCGGATGTTGAACATCCGGACCCTACGTCTAAGGGGAACATTGGAACTCTTCTGTGTTCGAAGGTAGTTTTAGTGAAACCCGGAAGTGACGTCTGTGCGCAGAACCCACACCACCACCCAACCCCAACCATGGACCCCTAGGGGTGGGTCACACACACACTCCCTCACGCATCCCCCAACATGCCTGCTTTCTATACTACGACCAGACTGCGCATGCGCAGACCCTTGAACACGGACGAACCCTGAGTCCAGTCGGATGCTGCTTCACAAGAGCTTCAAAATAAGACCTCATACGACTCCATCGGACCCATAGTGACCCCTGTCGGCGCCAAAATGTCTATTTCCATACTACTGCGCATGCGCAGAATGACGTCAGTTCCACGTCACACCCACACCGTCGGGTACTCCCTCACGACTGCTTTACATTGATACCTCACTCGATCCCATCGGCCCAATAGGGGCCCACCTAAACCTCAACACGTCTATTTCTATACTACGGCCAGACTGCGCATGCGCAGACTATTGACAACGAACGACACACTAGCCCAGGCGGATGCTCCATCACGACAGCTTCAAAATAAGACCTCATACGACACCATAGGATCATTAGGGGCTCACCTAAACCCTAACACGTCTATGTCCACACCCGTTTCCCAGAATTCCCTGTCTGCGCATGCGCAGAATGTGGACAACGGCCGAGATACTAGTCCAATCGGATGCCCCCTCACATAGGCTTTACATTGATACCTCACTCAACTCCATCGGCTCATTAGTGGCTCACCTAGATCCCAAAACGTCTATTTTCATACCCTTTCTCTATTGCGCATGCGCAGAATGACAATATTCCGACCCCACATCCACCCAGTGGGATGCCCCCTCACATAGGCTTCACATTGATACCTCATACAACCCCATCGGCCCACTAGTGGCCCACCTAGACCCCAAAACGTCTATTTTCATACCCTTGGTCTACCGCGCATGCGCAAAATGACCATATTCCAACTCCACATCCAGCCCATAGGATGCCCCCTCACATAGGCTTCACATTGATACTTCACTCGACTCCATCGGACCACTAGGGGCTCCCCTAGATCCCAAAACGTCTATTTCCATACCCTTGGTCGACCGCGCATGCGCAGAATGACCATATTCCAACCCTACACCCAGCCCATCGGATGCCCCCTCACATAGGCTTCACATTGATACCTCACTGGACTCCATTGGACCACTAGTGACCCACCTAGACCCCAAAACGTCTATTTCCATACCCTTGGTCTACCGCGCATGCGCAGAATGACGATATTTCAACCCCACACCCACCCCATCAGATGCCCCTTCACGAATGCTTCACATTGATACCTCATACGATCGGTACACTAGGGATCCCTCTCGCCCCCTTCGGGGATCTCTGTGTCTCTTCGGGCACATCCGTGTCTCTTCGGTGATCTCCGTGACATCTTCGCAACATTGTAGCGAACGTGGAGGTGAACGATATTGTGGGAAAACCCCACAGACAAGTCAGTACATCTCCTATCATGTTCCCACGGACCTCACCGAAAAGACACGGACCTGACCGAAGAGACACGGAGGTGAACGACATTGTGGGAAAAACCCCACAGACAGGTCAGTACCACTCGACACAATCTCGGACAATGTAGGACATTAGAACCTCGATCCGCACTGGTAGGAATCCATATTGGCATCCATATTGAAAGAATAATATCACGCGGAAACTCCGAACGACGCATGCCAGCTGTATGACTTCCGTTACCATGGACACTGATGGAGATTAGCTTAAGAAGAAAAACCGAGAGAAATACCTCAAATTAGAAGAGATTCTTCCCGTGTAGAATCAAGGGAATGTCCATTTCATTTGGATACATATTTTATCTCCCGATAAGAGAGAAATACAAACGAGGACTATGTGAGGGGAAACACATCCTACAGCATGTGATGTGCCTCACGTGCGGCGGATCACGGTTTACAGCTGAGAGCTGTAAAATCCTTCCACCATTAATACGCGAGGTATTATGACTTCACGGAATAAGCCGAGCAGTCGCGAATGAGGTCAGTACATGTTCCCACGGACCTCACCGAAAAGACACGGAGGTGAACGACATTGTGGAAAAAACCCACAGACAGGTCAGTACATATCCTATCATGTTCACAGGTCACGCGCCATTCACCCAGACCGGAAGTGACGTCATACGGCATGTTCACAGGTCACGCTCCATTCACCCAGACCGGAAGTGACGTCATACGTGACTGGTGGCGCCCCCTGGCGGAAAAAGGGGAACCAAGAGTTACCTCCCTGGAAAACTGTACCCGTCCCGCCCTTTCCTTACCAGTCCTGTCGCCACCGAAATGTGCCGGAGATTGCCGAAGATTCTCATGAAAACCCGCCTATTTTGGACTAGTTTCTGTCCGCGGAGGCTTTTTCCCGCGACCGCATCACCACCTGACCGCATCACCGCGGAGGAATACATCCCCCAAAGGTCACGTGACCGGAAGTGACGTTACACACTTGCGCAGAACACCTGCCCACACAGACCTCCCCGTGACTTCTCCCGTTTTTTTCTGCGCATGCGCAGTGAGACACCATTAACTCGAAGTGTCGTCTATATACTACTCAGGGCTTTGAACTTTGAACTTTCTTGACCAGTAGAAGTTTTGCAAAAATTGAAATAAACGTAAAAAAAAAGAAAAAAAGAAGTGTACTGAGTTTTCAAACTTCCAGACAAAAACCTCGGGTGGCTAAGATCATTTCGATGTCGTTTGATAACCTACCAGTGAGAAAAAAAAAATGATAGAAGAAAAAACAAGGTTTGCTTAATAAATGGGAGGAGTATAGATATTTAATATTTTTAATATTCATCCCAGTTAATAATAAATGTAAAAAATGAGCTTTTGTACTTTTCTTAGTCTTTTGTCCGAATTCACCCCCACTGTCCGAATACACCCCAGCTTACGGCAGTAAATGATAAAAAAAAATGATCGAGACAATATATATTAGAATTTTCAATATTGTAACTTAGTTTTCTTTGCGGATTTTCGCTGACAGTCATAAGAACAATTGCCTTTTTGTGGATTTATTTATGTACCGGTACATAGCTTGCATGTCAAGCAAGGAACATTTTGATATATGACTTTACAATATTCAAACAGAATACACACTTTACGCGTCTTTTAAGTACTTGTGACTGGGCCATTCCATTAACGCTCATGGGCGTCGCCAGGATTCCTTGAGAGGGGGTCGTTTCCTATGCTTACTTAATTATTAGAGTCCAGTCCTGTGCTAAATAATATGCAGTTGTGGGTTGAGTGAGGGTCGTTCACACCCAACCACACAATTGTTTTCTTCTCTCATCTTTGACTCAAATAATGGAATGCTAGACACTTCCACCCGAAACCATTTCCCCCCGACATTCCCCCCCCCCAGTTTTGCCATTTCCCCCCCAACAAATTTTGAGTCACTACCCTCCCAGTTTTGCCATTTCCCCCCCTAAAAATATGATATTCTATGGAACACATATGCATACTCGACATTAGTGTCAAGTAGTTTGGCAGTGTTCTCAGGGGGGAATACAAAAGAAGAAGACAAACACAGTTGTTGAATCATAATATGCACCTTCAATTTATTGCATAAGTACCATGACACTAGCACTGATCAATGAGGCAATTCAGATATAAAATATTACATTTAGCAATATTTTCTGCTCATTGTTCATACTGGTTCATGTTGATCATTGGGGACCAGTGGTGGGGGCGTTGATATTCGCACATTCCCGTAGTAGCTGACTCAGGGTCACATCATCATCCCAGCTAGGCTGCCCACAGCTCGAAGAGCTTGGCCTGTTTCGAGGTACGAGGATGTAGAAGGGCAGATGTACACCATTGGCTCCAGTGTTCAACCTCCGATGCCATCCTTCACAATCGTTGTTAGTGCGTGTTGCTAGCTCGAATTTTGGCTGTGTCGCAGATGTGTGCGATGGGTATTTCGTGTTCTTGGAAAAGGTTATTTACGGTGTGACCGAGGGGGCGGAGTCTTTTCCCCAGTTTTTCTTTAGATATTCATATTCACTTTTATCTTCAACATTTTTGTGGCATTGAAGTAAGAATGAACTCCTGTGAAATATATCATCTTATGTAAGTATTGACCCTGGAGAAGTGTTAAACTGCTTTGTTAAAGGTGAGAAATCAACTATTCTTCAATTTCCCCAAAAAATAATCCATCAAGCCACAAAACCGTTGATGTTGGTGTTGGTGCATGCTAATCTGCAAATGTCTGATCATTGATCAATTGTCTTACAAAGACAAGCAAATAAAGTAATATTTGTTCTCTCTATATCAGCACTTCAAAGAAATTGCCTCACAAAAGAACATTATGGTTGTTGGGATTAATCAGTGGATTAATCACTGAACATTAGTAGATAGGCCTACAGCTTTACCTTTGAAAACGAATTTCTCACAACATGACTCACATGTAAAATGTAACAATATATCTCAAATAACAAATTATTTGTTATACAATAAACTGAAGGTTCATATTATTTGACAAGTAATGCCGGGTATGCATATGTGTACCAAAGAATATCATATTTTTTTAGGGGCGGGGGAATGGCAAAACTGGGGGGGAAGTCACTCAAAATTTGGGGGGGGGGGAGAAATGGTTTTGGGGGGGGAGTGACGGGGGGGGGGGATGGTTGGGGGGGGGGAGTGTCCTGCACACAAATAATGTCATTCCTATTGATATCACGACGAACAAATCCCGAAGCAATACATTTTTCTTTCTTTCTTCCACAACCCTGATCTCTGTGAAACAGAATCGATAGGCCTAACGGCAGGCCTTTTCTCTTGCATCACGAAGCCATGGCATTTGCGTACACCTCGCCATGGCTTGCGAATCGTGTGTCTCCATTATCGCGGAGCGATATCCGGTATTTTACCGGATTCTGTTCGGCACTTCATACCACTTCGGAAACAGCTATTGCCTGGGTTTACAAAATATATAGGTATGAATAACTTTCGTATCATCCAAGAGGTGTGTTAGATCTGTGATTTTGAAGAAGTAGGACACCACATGACTCGAAAATTGCGGGTTACGTTGGGGTTACGTAGGTAGACTTTAGCTGATTGGCTGACGAAGTCACGTGGTATTGATTTCTGGAAATTCCCTCTTGCAGTTGCCGAAAGTAGGCTGAACAATGGATACACACGATCACATGGTCAGTCTTACCGCGTATAGATGACCCAGATGGTTACAGGTTGGAAGCCATGGCACTCTGTTTTAACCGGTCGCGGCGGATGGAGAGATAACTCTCGGGGTGGTTTGCATTGGGTGGTTTGCCGAAAGGGATTTCAAAATAACAAGTTTTAGCAATTTAATGCAATATACAGTCATAATTAGCTATGTTGGAGTTTTTTTGCGTTCCTCTTGGTTTCTTTTCTCAATAACACTTCTTATTATGTATATGTTATCCAAATTCGAAAATAAAGGGATAGCTCTGTTAGATTGGTGTTTACTTCCGCCTGTTGCGAACACGTGGGAATCTGGAATGTCATAAAATTTATAAACATCTAAATTCGATCGATATTTAAGTCGTATCGAAGTCACAATGGTTCCAGAGCAAGAACTGTCTTATAGAGAACTTCAAGAACAATTCGTGAGCAATTTGAACGGCACATCAACATGGGAAATCGATGGTGTAACGTGTTTGTGTGTTGTTGGTGTACTGTCAAGGAATGTTGCCCTTCTCCTCTCCCCGACATTAGATGCTGCTGGTCCTTGGTGCGTAAAGCTTCACCTGGTGTTTATACACGTACAGTATGCTTACCCATAGAATAGGGTTTAAGAGAATACAACAACAACAACTACTATAAGATCTGAAGCAATGATAAATGACTGTGATCAAATGAACAATAGACACGTACAAGGATATTTTGTAAACATAGAGGGTGCAGCGTAGCTAAATAATATATAGCCCTCACGAGTATTTAGCTAGGTGCAGCGGTGCGCCGAGCTCAATGGGGGATTGCTGCATGATCTTTCGCCAGTTCACATGTTGTGCATGCGCTGGAGTTGTCCGGGGGTTGACAAGCGACCAGAGACACAGAAATTCAGCAGTAATGTTATGTTTCTTGCATTATAGTTAATCAAGGAAGTATAATGTGTGTTCTGTTGAAAATGTGGTGGGTAATGACAAGATGATAGCTTTATCAATTAACCCCGTTTACACATTGCTAGCCAGCATCTTGACGACTTCAAATCCCTGTTAACTGTGTATTTGTTTACATCCCACTTCCAAATATTGTGAGCGTGTCGTGGCCGAAGTAGTTAGAGTGTTTGACTCTGACCCAGAGTGCTACATCTGGCGTGGGTTCGCCCCTCGCCAGTGACCACTCACCTATTCACAAGGCGCTGGACTGATTCCGTGTCCAGGGTAATATGGACTGATGGTGGAACTAGTTGCTACGCTAGACCTTCGCCAGCAGAGGCACTTGGGAAATAAAGTACCTGGGTGTCTTTCAGTGACCGCTATATAAATCCACTCACAGTAGTACATCGCATACACCGCTAGGAAGCTCACATGGTTAGACTATCACAGCACTTTCAGGATAGTAGTTCGTCCAATTGTAGAATTGTATAAATGTTCACTTCACAGCACGATAGTTGAGCTATAAATGTTGAGTGGCTCCAATTGATTGTATATTAATATGTACTCCTATACGGAGGTGCTCCTATATAGAGGAGGGATCTACCAACTGAACTGAACTATGGTTATACCACACTGATGTGTACATGAAGTAAAGGTGTACGTCGCAGATTGAACTCTTATCATTCTGATTTAAACAGACCCAGGAACCGATTCTATAACTTATGCCAGAGTGGATCTGTTTTTAATGAGATTGACACTCTTATACAGTTAGCATGACTTCCCTATACATTTGCCATGCGACGTCTTCACTGTTTGTAAACAGAATGTATGCAGTTGCTGAATGTTGATGGCAAAAGATTAAAATTATCAAGGGAGACAACTCGATTAACATGCAAATTTATAGGCAATGGCACAAACTGTTCCCATTTGTTGTCGAGGTTAGAAGTCATATCTTGAACGATGGATGCGATTTATTTGTCACAAAACTTGAAGTCGTTTTTGTCTAACAATATTTTTATGACAAATTCTAACTAAATGAACATCTTAGCAGTGTATATAATCTTATCCTACAGTACGACATATTTACTTTAAATTAGGCTATTTTAATTTTCATATTTCATGTCCTATGGAACTAAGTTTGAATCTTGACTTCATTATTGTATATTTAGAAAAAGAATTTAGTACTAATGATACGGTACCATCGTTTTCACAAAACACTGAACTTCGCCATACTTTCATATACAAGTTCTGACCAAATTGTCATTTTCTATCCATTTGCCACTTAAATCAAAAGCAAACTAGTATTTCAATGTCATTTTATCAGCTGTGACATACACCAAATATCATTTTGGGTCAAGGTCTTTGGTGTCATTTTAGCTATCTGGTCTCAACCTATGATATATGCAACCCTGTCCCGGTGAATTTTGACCGAATTGAATTCCCGTAAACAATAAGTAAACATTACAGGAAATACATGTAGTTGGAGATAATGATATTTATATTTTCATGATCCTATAATACTTGAGATGAATAGTTGTATTTAGATTTCTATTCTATGAATGCGTTTCAAGGAAAGTTTTTGAAACCTGTACTGTCGGAATATCGCGAAAATTTCCCGGCAAATCCCGTGGATTATGATCAAACAGAATCCCAGTGATGAATACATTACACTTGTATGACAAACAACCTATTGAATTCAAAAGGTCAACAAAATCAAGAATCCAAATTTAAACAAGCTTTACAAAAAAGTAAGCTAATGTCTCCCCCAAACACATGCCAAAGGTTCCATCCCATTCTCATTATTTCTTGCCCAGGGACCCATTGTAAGTGCATGTAAATGCAGTGGAACTGGAAACATTTGTTAATTAGCCCCTGGTAGAAAGCGACTGAAAGTGAGTGGGCCATTTCATTTGTTTCCTAAATTTATGCAGTCAGGAAATGGCATGATAATGATGAAACAAATTCTGACAAAACACAGTGAGAATAGCGGATGATACAAGTATGGTACCAATTTTCGAGCAGATGAATGAACAGACTGATAGAAACAGACCAATGACTAGCGGAGAGACATTAAAGATGTCTAAGCAGTTCATGGAACCCTGCCACATATGTTCCCCCCCCCCCTTCCTAGATTCTTAAAAACTGGTTTAATAGTTATTGAGTTATTGACCGGACAACAATGCTTGATGGACGAAAGATGCATGGGCAGAGGACGGACAGAAAACAGATCACTGAAAATCAGAAAGAACATCCAAACCTGAACCTGATTGTGAAATTTGGTTGAGTACTTATTAAGATATAAAGTAGACAACAACCAGAAGCCGCAGAGCACATTTGAAAGTAGAGGGGCTGAACTCTATATCGGATTTAAGCATTGCTGTCTCAAAAAGTGGGGGGGGGCTGTACCCCCCCAACCCCTGGTACCGCTGCCCTTGACAACAGATCACAGACAGCAGACTGTGATAGAAGAGATGGACAAAAAACAGACCACGTACCTCACATGGCTGCCATTTTGAATTTAACCATGATCCTCTGCTCGGGGGGTCATGCAAATAGGCTCTTGACCCCAATATGATAACCTACAAAGTCACGGAGTATCAGCTCTCAATTTTTTGTTGTTTCAGAGATAGGGGCAAAAAAGTAACAGGAGCGGAAAGTGCCCCCCCCCCCCAAAGGTCAAGCCGGGTTAATGTGATACTTCCCATTACTGTGTTTGATATATTTTGCTTCTTCTCAACAGGTCAAAGTTCCTGACCGACTTCCTGCTGACCATTCTTCCTGTACAGCTGGGATATACCATACTGAGTGATGTGTGGGGGATGTTCTTACTTTCTCTTCTCTCTGTTTCCCTTGTGACAAGTGTGTGTTTCTGCTTGAAAAATTCCAACAGGAATAGGTCTGGAAAGCAACAGACATGGTCATTATCTGCAGTGTTTGACATAGAAATGAGCAGTATGAGAGCAGCAATAACAAATGCTCGGGCAGCAGCTTTATTAACCACTGCTGTGTCTATACTGGCAGTAGACTTTGTGATTTTTCCAAGAAGATTCGCAAAAACAGAAACCTATGGGTCAAGCCTTATGGATGGTGGTGTGGGTTTATTCACAGCACTGATGGGTTTCATGTCGCCAGAAGCCAGGGGAAAGAACTTCACATCAAGGTATTCTTTGTGGTTCGATAATCAGGTTTGGGGCTGTTAATATATTATGTAGCAGTATCTTTGTAGAGGGTGAGTTAGTCCAGTCTTGTAATGAGCCTCATGAGGAGTTATAGAAGACTTATATAAGCTCTCCCTGTGGACGTTGTAATGCCGCGAAGTTCGTGATAGTCATTAGTGTACGAAATATGATCCTAGAGATGCTGGGTGGTTTGTATTCACTGCAGTATTTTTATCATGTTTATTCATGTTAGAAATATTATACAATTACTTGCGCATAGTGCATACTTAAAAATATCCAAATGTTGATGTTTGCATAACGACATATAATACATGTCAAATTGTAATGTGATAGAAGTGTTCAGCATATGTGCATTGTATCATGATTTGTTTTTTCCCTGCAGCTTTGGTGACAAGATTAAACAGATAAGAGTTGCTGTGACATCATCTTTACCATTGCTGGTGTTAGGAATGGGTAGAGTTCTGTCAGTGAAGTCCATTGATTACCAGGAGCATGTCTCAGAATATGGCGTCCACTGGAACTTCTTCTTTACCTTGGCTGTTGTGAAGGTATTGTGTACTGTTTTGTAGGTGGAATCATTCCAACAGGCATACCTCAATGATCATGAATGATCTTTCTGCTAGTCCTGCTTCTCCACATTAATTTTTAGACAATAGGTTTGACCCGGTGAACTGACAGGCACATTGATGTGTGCATCACTCCTGGTGTACATTTGTGGTTTTTACCCCTCAGCAATTTTTGCCATGGGACATTGTCATCATCATGTATGTCTGTTCATCCGTTACCACATTTTAGGCAAAACCGCTTGAGACACAGTGACCAAATTTAACAAACTTATTTATCTAGTTTAAGTCATAAGCCTATCAAATATGGCTCTGCTCAGCCCATACATGTATTTTACAGACTCAGGCCCGTTAGACGGGTTAGGGCAATCCCTCTCTCAAAAAGGTCATTTTTGCTCAATAAATCAGTTCATGTAATGAATTCAGCAAAATGCTCTTGAGGCGCACGCATACATATATATCCGCATCAAATGGTAGTAAAAAAATAAATGGTCATCTATCTAATTTGCATAATAGTAGGACAAACATTTGTGTCGCTGTTTAAGCAACATTGACTGGTTCCTCAAATGGCAAATTAATTTTAGGACATGGAACAATAGATAAATTAATGCGCCTGAAGTTTTGAAGCATTGTTTAATTAGAAATCAAAAGTTATTGAGCAAAAAACGACCCTTTTTACCTCCATTTTAGAGAGCGAGATCGCCCTAACCTGTTACCATGGTTACAGGTGTATTTCTCTGATTTTGTGATATATACTTGAATGTAACCAACTTTATCTGCTGAACTGTGCTTGATACAGCTACTACATTTCGGAAACTTATTTATTTAGTTGTATTCTAGAAGCCAACAGAAAATTAGTTGCCTCAGCCATTATTTCATGGAGTTATGCCCCTTTTCAGGTGCAGTAATCTCTGATTTTGTGACATATGCTTTAATGTAACCAATTTTATCTAATTAACTGTGTTTGGAACAGCTACCAAATTATGAGGAAACTTATTTATCTTGTTGTATTCTAGATGCCTACAAAAAAAGGTAGTCATCTCGGCCCATATTTTATGGAGTTATGCCCCTTTCCAGATGTATAATCGCTAATTTTGTGATATATACTTAAATGTAAAGTTAATCTGCAGATCCGTGTTCGGTACAACTATACTCAATTTTGGAAACTTATTTATCTACTTGTATTGTAGAAGCATACAAAAGCATTATTCATATTATTTTACAGAGTTATGCCCCTTTTTGGGGTGTGTAATAATCCATGATTTTGTGATATATGCTTGACTGTAGTTGTTATAGCTGCAGAATTAATGATATGCTCTAAAAAGGACAATTCTGGATGATTAGTATAATATAGCCATCATACAGTTTCACATTCTTGGCATATTTCTCAATTGCTTGGGGAAAGCTGAGGGGTTTTGTTCTGACACCTGGGAATCACATGGGTAGGGTCCTATTCCTTGTAACACCCGGGACCCCATGGGTGGGAGAATATGTCATATTTTGTGACTGATGTAAATATGGTAAATACATGTATGCATCAGTTTCTCTCAATATTCCAAGAAAGGAGAAAGCACAATTATTCTTACATTGATGATGATTTAGTCAAAAATAATTCAGTTATCACTGATTAAACATATTCTACATGCTTTAACCATAGGAAGGAGAGGGAAAGTATGAACCACAAATTTAAGCTGGGAGTCATGCATCAGTGTTGTACTTGTCAGTCCACCAGGGTGAATCTATTGTGTAAGATTTTAAGTGGGAAAGGAACTTTCATTAAGATACTGTTCCAGAGCCAAAATTAAAATATGCAGTACCCTGGAAAAATTCAGGTTTATATTGAATGTTGTGAGGAGTTTCCCTGAACTATTATGAAAACTAAAAAAAAAAATGACTGATCTATGTATTTGACTGCTCATTACATTGTGAACTAATTCGTTCTGATAATGATGCAATTGCATGATGAACATCATAATGTACGCATTGCAAGTGAGATTCATTACAGGAACATATGTAATTATTCTTGCTTCTAGTTGTGATCTGAGGAGTTATTTTATTCCTTCAATAGAGGTGTTTAAAGCAATAAATCAATCTGAAGTGGCAGTTGCTGAGAGCCGTATAGTTGCCATATTGGTGAAAAATAGATACATAGGTTCTATGTTATTGTATGTTCTGTGTGATGTAAGAAAGTCAGTCATTAGTAGCTGCATATGTATAGACTGTATGCACTTAATGTAAAATATCAATGATCGACTGGCTACATGACATAAATAACAGCTGCATTAAAAGCTGATGCGTTAAGCGGAGAACAAGTGACTGCACATGCCTGATATTGTCCCATTGAGGAAAAGCTTGGTGAGGATAATATGTAGAGGGAGAACACATCCAGCATTGTCCAGTCGAGTATTACAAATTGATTGATATTGATCAATACACTGTAATTGATCATTCTTTTCCAGGTGGTCTCTACTGGGGTGTTAGTAGTTGTGAGCCCAAGTCTGTGTGGACTTCTCGCTGGTATAACACCCATTGTGTACCAACATCTGCTGTCATCATGGGGCCTCACTCAGCTCCTCCAGGAGGGGTTTAGTGGTGGGGGTAGTCGACATGGCTGGCTGGATGCTAACAGAGAGGGGATCTTCTCCTGTCTGGGTTATTTCTCCATTTACTGGGCTGGTGTTTGTTTGGGACAGGTCATCTTCCTCTACAATAGGTTTGTGAACAGTAAAAGCATCAATTGTATATTTTCTTATCAAGAATTCAGAAATACATGTATTTTCATGTAAAAGTTAAATCCCCCTGTACAACTGGTGAATTTGAAATAAACATTTTACCAAAATAAATGTGGTCAAAGAGATTTTGCCAGATTCATTTTCAAATTTTCCTTACATTATCATCACCATATGCATGTGACCATTTCAACCCGATATGATGTTTTATCTTGAGAGTTATACCCCAGGATCATCGAAAAGAATGACTTCTTTCTGCTACTTTCTCTTTTAATTGCAACTCGTCATAGAGTTTTTTTTTCTTTTGAAATTCGCCACATATTATCATCAACATCTGAAGATGTGCACATGACTATCTCATCCTGATCCAATTTTTTCCTGAATTATGCCCCTTAATTGTTGAAATCATCATTTCCATCTGGTATTCTTTTTTTTTTTTTTTGGAATACAGTTAGAAATTAGTTCAATAAGGGGCTACCATTAGGTAAGTGTTTTGGGGTAACAACTTATGATTGATGGACTCAATGGGGGGGAACGGAGGTAACTGCATATCCATGAAACATTGTCTTCTGTGCTAATAGCTGTCACCTCTTGTAACAATAAACCCACTTATTTGAGTCCACCCCCGAACAGTTACATATTTCTATATTTTTAGGCTTTGTTACATAATGTTGATAAAGCACAAAGCTACTTCATTGCTGTTGTATCTACTATAGGAAGACTGTCCGAGATTGGCTGGGCTTGATTTTACACCTCACAGTGGTGTGTGTGGTCTTAAACATATTATTGGTGGTATGTCAGCTATATGTGGAGCCTATCTCAAGGAGGTTTGCCAACATGCCATACATCATTTGGATGGTGAGTTATCACAATCTCAATGAAGGAATAGATTTTTATCGTAACTCCAACCATCATGGGACTTCTTCTAGTTGTATTGTTACATCCTCACATTTGATACATGGAATGAGTGAGTGAGTGAGCGAGTGAGTGAGTGAGTTAGGGTTTAAAGTCACGTTCAGTGCTATTTCGGTCACATAGCGATGATATAACTAACTATGATATGATTAGCTGGACATGTGTGACTATCCATGTACAGTCATCATGTAAAGGAAGTAAATTTTTCCCTCGTGGCAACAGACATGGTACAAAACTCGTGTTGCTCACCCACTTGGGGGCGGAATGTTCATTGTAACACCCTATTGTGACGTCATGGCAGTAATGTTTTTCTCATTGTTGACATCACAGGAATAGCAATTTTAATAGGCACCCCCCACGGATGGTTTAAAAATTTGGTAGGGGGGTATGTTACAGTCTAATGAAAGACTACAACAGAGATTTGGAAACACAAGAAAATATCAATCCAAAGAGACGAGGCCCTAATCTCAAGACACTATTGACGAAAACACAATTTAAACCGGTGAATGCCCTTCCATACTCAAATTCTAAATGCGGAAACAAAGGTGTCAATGTTGCTTAAATACATATCGCTCTATCTACGCAAATAAACCAATCAAATGTTCCCATATTTGGAGAAGTTTTGCAGATCTGCTGGTAGTTCCGAAATCCATTGAATTGCATGGTTATTTATATGATGGCTGCCTACATACACTGTGATTCTATACGAGCATTGTTTCTGAATCTGATTGTATGTGCTGAGTGATGGAGGGTGGATTCATCTTCAGTGAATCAGATGACTGCAGGGATGTTTGTCAAATTTGTAAGGTTAAAAATTCTGATCTTCAAAAGGGAGCAAGGAATCATTTTCTGATCAGTGTCTGTCGGTATGTTTAAGATATTCTAAAAATCCAGTCCATAATATCCCTGAAAATGAATACAAAAACATAACCTGAGTTAATGCTGTATTTCATTTCAGATCTGTGCCTTACTCCAGCTGTTGATCACCTTTATGTTGGAGGATCTTTTCATGACAGTGCTACAAACATTTATATCACCTTCTGATGGTATGTGATAGGTTAATTCTCACACTGCCATTCATGAGTGTTCCTTGTGAGATAAACAAGATAATCATTTTCTTTCTATATTAAAAATCGACCATAGAGGTCCATGTCCCCCGCTAGCAGCACCAGTTATGGTGGATTACATCCACCATAACTGGCGCTGCTGCTGCGGGGGCCATGGACCTCTATGGTCGATTTTTTGGGGTCGATGATATCTCATATCATTGATAAGAGTATGATTTGAAAATGGAGATATCGCTGATGAGCTTAACATAATCTAATACAGCAGATGGCACCCATATTGGATTATGCACATCCATAAAACATAATACATGACTGTTCTCTCACTAAGGTCAAGGGACTCCCCAAGTTTGAAGTAGATCAGTTGAATCGTACTCCAGCTATTGTCCGGACAAGATCAAACTGCTTAAAATCCAATGAAATCCAGTATGGCCGATGGTGGCCATATTGGATTAAGCACGTCCTTGAAAAACAATCCTAATCCTCCTCTCAACAATGTCAAGGCACTCCCCAGGTATGAAGTAGATCGGTTGAATCGTTCTCGAGTTATTGTCCAGACAAGATTCAACTGCTTACAATCCAATATGGCTGACGGCGGCCATATTAGATTACGCACATTGCTGGAAAACAATCCCAACCGTCCTCTCACCAATGTCAAGGCACACCCCAAATTTGAAGTTGATCGATTAAATCGTTCACGAGTTATTGTCCGGACAAGAAAATCTAAGATCCAACTGCTTATAATCCAATATGGCTGACGGTGGCCATATTGGATTATGCACATCGCTGAAAAAAAATCCAAACCGTCCTCTCACCGATGTCAAGTTTGAAGTAGATCAGTTGAATCGTACTCCAGTTATTGTCCGGACAAGATCAAACTGCTTAAAATCCAATGAAATCCAGTATGGCTGATGGTGGCCATATTGGATCAAGCACGTCCTTGAAAAACAATCCTAATCCTCCTCTCAACAATGTCAAGGCACTCCCCACATATGAAGTAGATCGGTTGAATCGTTCTCGAGTTGTTGTCCGGACAAGATCCAACTGCTTATAATCCAATATGGCTGACGGCGGCCATATTAGATTACGCACATTGCTGAAAAACAATCACAACCGTCCTCTCACCAATGTCAAGGCACACAAAAAGTTTGAAGTTGATCGGTTAAATCGTTCATGAGTTATTGTCCGGACAAGAAAATCTAAGTTCCAATTGCTTATAATCCAATATGGCTGATGGCGGCGGTGGCCATATTGGATCAAGCACGTCCTTGAAAAACAATCCTAATCCTCCTCTCAACAATGTCAAGGCACTCCCCACATATGAAGTAGATCGGTTGAATCGTTCTCGAGTTGTTGTCCGGACAAGATCCAACTGCTTATAATCCAATATGGCTGACGGCGGCCATATTAGATTACGCACATTGCTGAAAAACAATCACAACCGTCCTCTCACCAATGTCAAGGCACACACAAAGTTTGAAGTTGATCGGTTAAATCGTTCATGAGTTATTGTCCGGACAAGAAAATCTAAGTTCCAATTGCTTATAATCCAATATGGCTGATGGCGGCCATATTAGATTACGCACATTGCTGAAAAACAATCCCAACCGTCCTCTCACCAATGTCAAGGCATACCCCAAGTTTGAAGTTGATCGGTTAAATCGTTCACGAGTTATTGTCCGGACAAGAAAATCTAAGATCGAACTGCTTATAATCCAAAATGGCTGACGGCGGCCATATTTGATTACGCACATTGCTGAAAAACAATCCCAACCGTCCTCTCACCAATGTCAAGGCACACCCCAAGTTTGAAGTTGATCGGTTAAATCGTTCACGAGTTATTGTCCGGACAAGAAAATCTAAGATCGTACTGCTTATAATCCAAAATGGCTGACGGCGGCCATATTGGATTACGCACATTGCTGAAAAACAATCCCAACCGTCCTCTCGCCAATGTCAAGGCACACCCCAAGTTTGAAGTTGATCGGTTAAATCGTTCACGAGTTATTGTCCGGACAAGAAAATCTTACGGAATTACGGAATTACGGACACCGGTGTTTCTAATATCCCCCCCTACTAAGTAGCGGGGGACAATAATGTGAGAAAAAGTTATATATCTGTTCGGGGAGGGGGTACAATGTATGTAATTAAGAAAATAAATCTGAAAATCTGTTTTCTCTGTAACTGAGTGGCAGATACATGTAAACTAATTTACAAACTGTTATTTATTTAACTTATTTTTATGACTGCTTCTAAAGATTAATATTTCTTTCTGTGAATAATTGCCCTGGTGCATTAATCAGGCTAATTAATTTCATTTTTGTCCCAAGAAAAGATGTACAGATCAATGGTAAATCCCAACATAAAATCATATTACAAGAAATCTAGCCAAAATCTATGTACTATTTTGAAGGTGAATGCAAAGTTGCAATTTTGCAATTTTTGGCTATACTCTGATTGAATGGATGGTAAAAGAGGGATTGGTTTAGCAAAACAATCAATCAAGCCTCAAGAGTTAGAGAAGAAAGGAGAATCAGTGAACCTATCTCTGGCCTATCCCTAAAACACATATCGCTTATGTCCATGATTTTGCCACTATTTTTAGTAAATTATGACGTCATATCTAGACGTTATCTGTGCATGTTGTGCACATCATAGGTCTTGGTAAGAATTTAAGGGTCTGAGCTCCTCAGACATCTTTTTACCTCTTGGCCAAAATTTGGCTGAAGGGTATTGTCGTTCGTCCGTTCATCTTTCATGTCTTTGCGTCTGTCCATTACAGCTTTCTCTTACAAAGATATCTTTAGAATGACTAACCGTAGTGCACATCCATATGCTCGTGACCCAGAACCCTATCGAATCTGGACCCAATTGGGTGAAAACTTTGGCAGCCATCTTTAATTTATGTGAAACCATTAATCTTGTGTATCACCAGTTTGCTGTTCAGTGTAAAACTTGGTATAGATCATCAATACATCAAGAAACTTTTGAGGAATGACTGAACCAGTTCCCTTATTCGGTGGGCATCTTGGCAATCATTTTTAATTCATGCAAAATCATTATTAATGATCTATTTCTTTGATAACGTTCAAGTGTTCAACTTGGTACACATCATTGATGCATCAAGAGACTTACAACAAATGACAGAATCAGTTTCTCTGATTGGGTGGAAACATACTTGGTGACCATTTTTAATTTATTCTAAGTCATTGATAATCTATATCTCTGATATACCGTTTTAGTGCTTCATATGAAACTATATATCATCAATTCATCAAGAAACTTACAATTGATGACATCCTCTGATTACGTGGAAAACTTGATTGCCATATTTAATTTATGCAAAATCCATACTTTTGATACTGTTCAAGTGCTTGATGCAAGACTTTGTATATATCATCAATACATCAAGTGATGAAAAATGAATGACAGAACCGTTTTCTCTGATTGGATGGAGATCTGTTTATCCTTTGATACTGTTAAAGTGTTCTGTTTGATACTTGGTGTACATCTTCGATACATCAACAGACAAATAATGACTGCCGCTTTCTCTGATTGGACGGAAACCTTGGGGGCCATTTCTAATTGCAAAATTTTTAATAATCTGTATATTTGCCACTTGACTGGTTGGTGTTCCTGACATGTTCAAAGTAATACGGTTCACACCATTGAATACATTATGAATGGCTGGCGCCCAGAGCCGAGACGTTTTCAGATGTGCAGCTTTGTATTGTAAGAGGTGATTAACTGGAGCAGCTTGGGGTTCCAAGGTGTAAAAAGTAATACGATCCTACCTGTGGGGCCTTGGGTGTGAAAAGAAATATGACCCTAAGATGGGGTCCCAGGTGTGAAAAGTAACAGGATCTAAATGATGTGATATGACTGAAAGTTACATTAAACCGAACTTCTGACCATACTTAATCACCCTTTGATTTCCACACTGGGATTTTGTTCTTCAAACTAAGCTGGTGCTGTTCTAAAGATATTTGGATGTTAATTCCAACATGGCCATTCAGTATATTCCATTTTGAACTTCTGTTTTATTCTCCTATTTCATGGTAGATTCTCTCAGCTGACCTCAGATGTATCATCCTTTCTGTTTCCAGATAAATCCAGCAGTGTAGAAGAAAGGTTTCCTGTCCATGCTGCCAACCAGAGACAGTGTATCATATCATCTCTTAACTACAATGGATTGAGCTTCTTCTTAATGGCCAATCTTCTCACTGGAGCTGTTAACATGTCTGTGCAAACTATACATTCTTCTCCGAGTACAGCTTTCCTCATTGTCACAGTGTACATGTTGGTATTAACATCAGCGAGTTCATTCATGCAATTTAAGAATTTGAAAGTCAAATTTTGGTGAATATGCTCAATATTTGTTATAAATATCTTTTTGTAAATTTATATGTCATGAAATAAAATGTTTCAAGAAACTCATTGATAGAATTAACTATTTGGTTATGCCTGATCAATCCATACTATACCATGCTATACTGCTCAATCTCGCTGACATATCACTGATGGTTAGAGTTTAGAAAATAGTCAGTTTCACGTTTGCTTTGATCTGTTTTGAAGAACTATTCGCATGTGCATTTAATTCTTGGGGTAATCTGAACATTTTGATCAACAGCTACATTTGCCAAAGGCTTTTCAAATAAGGAAGTCTTGTATTTTGTATGAGGACCAGTACATGTTAGTTTCTTTCATTTAATCTATAGAAAAAAATGCAAATGGGAAATGTCTGGAATGATTTTTGATAACACTTATAGGTGTCCATTAGGTTACATGAGAAGCTGTTGCAATGCAATGAAAATTCCAAGACAGCATACAATATTGCGAAGAATCACATCCAGAACACCATTTTAAAAACAATCTCTGAAGTGTGATTTGAATGCCCGGTGTGTTAAAATGAAGGCTGTATATTTTTCACCATATTTCAGTTCAACTACTAAATAACTCTTCTTTCAATATCTTATTTGCTGAGTTTTCATTGGGCCATTTAACTTACACTGGTGACTCCCATCAAGGTCTACAGACTGGTTACAATGTTGTTATAATAAATTGGTGTCACTGTTGAAAAAGTTTCAGTTACCGGTATTTGAAAAGAACAAATCACAGCAACCTAGAACTTCACACACTTATAATTCAAGTTGAATGGGTGCAATATTTACATAAACCTGGTGAATATTTGAATAATAATATGTTTACAAACATTTTTGAAGTCCATTTACGGTACACAGGATAATGAGATCTACAGGTTCTAGTAGTCATCTGTTTGAAATAATTCCAATGTATTGAGTTCAGTAAACAAAATATTGACCATACTGACTTGCTATAGCCCAATGTGTACATGGTCATATAGTCTTTCAAAAAAATTGGAGGTTTTAAAAATACTGACAAACATTGGTATTCTTGGTACCTCTTGATGTTACTGAATATCCTGACCCAATTAGAATCTCTTGTACCAAGTTTTCAGACCTCTTTATTCAAATGTACAACACTTTTGCATAGTATCATATTAGGGTAACCTTCATATAATGTGTGTAAAGGTTCAGCTTGATGTGAGCTGTTATTTTCAAGTTTCTGAAGCATGTTAACAGATAAGGGACACCAATCTGCAACAACATCTATTGGCCGCATAGTGTATACTACAGTGAAGGCACACAGCATATGGATACAGTCTGCAACATAGGGTAATAAAGATTGTGCATACAATTAATCCATGACAAAAGCCCTGACAGGTATAAGCCCCAGTGTACCATACCATGTTTTCAATAAAAAAAAAGAAATAAAATACAAATCGCCTAATACCATGATTCACATACAAGAGCTAATCTACTGGATGCACCCTACCCATGAAACCTCAAACAAAGATATTTGCTTTAAAGGGATCAGCAAACCCTGGGATTCCATGTGGAAAACCTGTCTTAAATTGATACACATGTAAAAATAAATGAATGTCGTTTATGTATTTAGAGTATCGGTGTATTAAACAGATCACCTTTCCATGTGGTTTGTGAGCATACTATTTAATCTGGAGTTTCAATATGTATCTAAATTCAGACATATTGTATGTGTTAAACTAGAAGATCAAATGGAGTAGGGTATAAGGTGTGATATTTTCCAATATCGATGGGCGCTTATGCGAAACAAAAGTGAAAATAGAACGATAAATCTGCATGCATTATAGTCCGTGAGCTACAAGGGCTCACCTTGCACCCCCCCCACTACAGACCGAAACTATGTTTTTTATGTGCTTTAGGACATGTCAAATAAGAAACAATTTGTTAACAGTCGATAAACTGGGACTCACTACCCTTTTAATCACTTTGAAATTAATCCTGTGTTAATAAGTACAATTTTTGTGACAATAGGGGGTAGGGTTACAAGAATAGTCTTATCTTCCATAATTGTTATCCAATCTTTATAATGTTGGCCACATATTATTCAGCATTGATTGCTGCATTGAATATTTACAAGATAATATCACTATTTGTTGGGTATCACGTCACACAGGGACCATACATGCAAAAGTAGGAGTAGTAGCGAAAGCGGGCGTTTTGGGGTGCGTGAGGGTGTGCTTGAGCGATTGAGGGACCATTCTTGGCTCGAATGCGTCGGGTGAGGTGTCAAAGTGAAGCCCTCGGTATGTAGACCACGGCTTGAGGGATCTCCATATGATCTGTGATGTCATTGGTGACGTCATCAGTAGGAGTAGTAGACAAAGTAGGCATTTGAGGATGCGGAGGAAGGGTTTTGGGGTAGAGATGGACCATCTGTGGTCTAAATGGACCGTGTCGGGTGTCATCTTGTAACTCTCTGCATGTAGATGCAGAGGGTCACCCCACACGGTCCATTTAGACCACGGATGGTCCATCTCTACCCCAAAAACCTTCCTCCGCATCCTCAAAATGCCTACTTTGTCTACTACTCCTACTGATGACGTCACCAATGACATCACAGATCATGTGGAGATCCCTCAAGCCGTGGTCTACATACCTAGGGCTTCACTTTGACACCTCACCCGACGCATTCGAACCAAGAATGGTCCCTCAATCGCTCAAGCACACCCTCACGTACCCCAAAACGCCCGCTTTCGCTACTACTGCTACTTTTGTATGTATGGTCCCTGTGTGACGTCATACCCAACAAATAGTGATATTATCTTGTAAATATTCGATGCAGCAATCAATGCTGAATAATATGTGGCCAACATTATAAAGATTGGATAATAATTATGGAAGATAAGACTATTCTTGTAACCCTACCCCTATTGTCACAAAAATTGTACTTATTAACATAGGAGTAATTTCGAAGTGATTAAAAGGGTAGTGAGTCCCAGTTTATCGACTGTTAACAAATTGTTTCTTATTTGACATGTCCTAAAGCACATAAAAAACATAGTTTCGGTCTGTAGTGGGGGGGGGGTGCAAGGTGAGCCCCTGTAGCTCACGGACTATTATGTTTTGGTTACTTTTGTTCCATGACATAAAGTTTATCATTTTGTATGTGTTGCATATAACTAGAAAGGCGGTATGAGGTGTGATTTGTTTAATATGAGTACATGCTTTTAAATGTGAAACAAATGTGAACATGGCAGTGTGACTGCGTCACAGGACCTACGAAGTAAGGTAGGCATTAGGACAGGCACTGAGCTCTTGGCAATTCTCTCTGAAAAGAAAACAATTTACGCCAGGAAGGCCTTTTTTATTAAGCTAATTTTGTTAGGTAGGGGGGCCCTACTTAGATTCAATAATTGTCATGAAATTTCTTTGGTTATATCTTAATTGCAACTATGTTTGTTCCTCAAACCAGACATGCTTGAGCTATACATGTATAACACACTTTCATTTGAGAGTCCAGACATTCCACCATTCATGTGAACAAATTGTACTAAACATGGAATAATTAAATTCACACTACCCATTTCTACAGTATCAGTACTATGTTACTATCTGTAGCAGTTGAAACCCAGTGAAACTTAAACAATTAAAACCAGTAAAGAAATTTGTCTGTTGAATAACAGAAAATATGGTATGGAGATTTGAATGAGTAAACTACTAAACAACTTACATGATACCAACAAAATGTCCCAACACAAGCTGATAAATTCCTTGGGTGGCTTGCAGGACGGCTTTGTTTCGCCCTCAGTAAATTTTATCATTGTTGCTCACAGGCTAATCTGAAGGATGATACCAGATCTTTCTATGTTCTGCTGGGTTATTGCTTCAGGCTGACTTAATTGGTTGATGTAGGATATTTCATCATCAGTGGCAATTTGACCTAAATTTGAAGCCTGCATGATTTGGTCTGTGATGAAATGTTTGGATGTGAAATAGGATACACGTTAAAGGCCACAGTTTACATATATCTATAACAATATACTGAATTGTGTGTATTAAGAATGGCAAGTTGCCTGGTAATAGCAGTGTAGATAAATGTACTAACAAATGATGGAAAATTAGCATTTCCTATTTCATTATCCCATCACGTTTTGTACTGTGTTATATATACAGTGAAACATACAGCCAAGGGTTCCCAATGGGCATGACAGTGCACTCGCTGAGCTATCAATAAATAATAAAAAAAATAATTATAAATCAAATTTTCATCAGAATTCGGTCAGCTCAGAACTTGCTGGTAACAATGCCCTAATGCACGTTCATGCCAAAAATCAAGGTTCTAATGTCAATGGTTCTCCTTATTTTGCCAACGAAAGGACTCGGATGGACTGACTCACTGACTCATTACCGGACAATTTGCGATCTGTAGCCTACTTCGTAGGAAAATAGAACCATAAATCTGCATACATTATGTTCAGATTTATTTCCGGGAAAAAGCTTAGAAGGCATCTGTGACAATTTAGGATCCCGGAGCTTCTGAAGCCTAGGCGATCCCTGAACCCTCACTTGTTGGGCTGTGATAGTCGACCCCCACTATAAACTTTCGCTAGATCTGCCCTTGATAGATAACTCGTAACTACATGTACAGTATTGAAGAATTGTTAAACCTGTGGTGTACTTGTCTTTTTCTTGTCTTCTTCTCAACTAACCTCACAAACAGACATATCTAGACTTTAGATGGGGTTGTTTTTGTTGATATTTGAATAGAAATGAAATAATTCCTTATAACTCTATAATAAGTCACATAATTATGAGATAATGTCAAAGTTTATATTTCTAATCATTTTTTGGCCAATTTTTTCAACCTAGTGCATATGCCAGTAGTTTAAACTTATTGCTTACACTGAATAATACTTTAATTTTTATGTCATAATCATTTACCTGCCAACTGAGACCTTCCATTCTTTAATAGAAGGTCTTAAAATATCTGAGGAATGTTCATAAATCTGGAATTCAAAGTAGTCAATTGCTTTTGCTGTTTTGATAAGTTTATTCATTTATTTTATTTTATTTTTTTGAAAAGTTAGTTTTGATTTTTTTTTATCCGTTGGGGCTTTTGTTTTCCCACAAACAAAGGCTGGGCTGGTGGTTTTTGTTGATCACAATAAAGAGGGAGACAACTTTTGATGGCTATAGTCACAATCAGGGGGAGCTACTCCAACAAGCACTTGTTCCTACTTAAATTATCTCCCTTGATGGGCGCTAAGTGACGTCACGACGTTTACCTTGCAAATACTTCCGAGTGTCAAGAAAAGAAAGCTGGACAACACATAAACTTCCACATGTAGGAGGATTTTGTTCCTCAATATTCATCGAGATGTCTGATTCAGAAGATGAATCTCCCGACAAACAACTGAAAATTGTTATTTTGGGAGATGGTGCTTCAGGAAAGGTGAGATTTGGTGGCCATAAATTTTGTTCATTTCGAGCAACAACAACAACATAAGCCTGGCTGAATATTCTCAGTTTAAGAAGAACAAAACTTAGACATTGTGGTTATGATTTTCAGGAAAGACATTTCGTGGATCCGGCATTATCAGTGACATCTTAGTCGGGACAAATCCTTAGTGTCTCGTCACATTCACAGGCTGCTTGGAGTCCAGCCCCGTTACAATGTGTGTATGTTTTGATGTGTTGGATTGCTTGTTATTAACTTGAATACTTAGAATTTTGTTTGATCGTTGCTATATAGCTGAAATATTGCTGAACGCGAAATTAAATCTTAATTCTCTCCCTCTCTCCCAAATATGTGTCTGTTTATAGCGACCACAGGCACAGCAGTTTAGAGCAAGTTGCTTGCATGTTTTAGTAAGAATTCATTTTAGCTATTATACGCATTTTTAGCAATAGCCATGTGTAAAAGTGAAAACATGTCCCAGGAGAAATTTGCTAGGTCCACTCGGTTTCCAGATCGGTAATCAGCCGACGCATAAATTGCCAATCTGGCGAACACATCACTCTGCAGCCCTCAATCTTAACGTTTTTTTGCCAACTAGGCATTTAAATTGATGCCTCCGATAATACTTTTGACTTTAAGACACTTAAAATTATACAAAATCACCATATCTTACCACAATCTTTTCAAACAGCATCTCTCTGATTCTTGTCTTCGCGCTAATGGCGGCACTAGCAGCATGTGATGAGGGCTTTTTCAGCTTTTTTCTTCCGCCAAAATTTTATGTGCCAGGCCACGCAATATGATCCGCTACAATTGGTCAATTGACAAAGAAACAAGTTGTCAGCATCCAGAGTTTTTGGATTTCTTGGGAGTCTTTATACTGGTACCTGGATTTGCAGTTCCAAATTTTATTTTACACACCAACATCGCCATGTTGAACCCACTGCATTCTGGTCATGGAGAGGTAACGATTTCACCAACACTACTGTAGATTAAACAGAGAAGTCCAGTGAAGAGACTCTTTGATTTAAGGGTTCACAACTGAAAGAGTTGACAACTGATTCGTTGTGTACTAATTTACTGCTAAGACGTCTTTCATACCTTGTCAAAACCCCTCGATTGTGAAGGGTTTTGTTGAGGTATGAAAGACGTCAGCGGTAAACTAGTACACTACAAATAATAATACGAAGGCTTTTAATTGAATTCTAACCATAAAAGATACGGAAATGGGCATATAATGACAGGGGTTATTCTAGCAATTATCTCTATAAACTCAATATTTCAGACTTTTTCATAGGTAAAAGACCTGAAACTCAATATTTCAGTCTTTTTCATAGTAAAAGACATGAAACTCAATATTTCAGTAAACAAGACATTCCAAACTAAATTTCCATAAAGGTAGAACAGAAAGGTAGCAGCTGGCATCCGCCATCGGTATTCTTATTATTATTCCAACTACTGTGGCTGGCCCTATCAGCTTTGGTGTGGTAAAGAGCTTGGGGGGGGGGGGAAAGCATTGCTGACATGAACTGCAATGAAGACAAGATGTGTTCGATTTTCCAAGGTAAAAACTAAAGTCTGAATACACATGATAAATGCAGAAATTATATAAATATTTCGTTTACCAGCCGAACTGTTTTGCGTTTAATTACTTTTCAAAGGATTTCATATCCTGCTAGGCCGCAACAGAAGTTATCGTCAAAATGAAAGCACATCATGTCATGATGATCGACCCAGTTCCCGAAGTAGAATTTTCCCGGCTTGTTTTGATCAGCTGTCAAACTGTTTGGAGGCTTTCCATCCTGCTGCCTTCATGGTCCATTGCTGAAATTGTCCCAATGGTTTCGAAAGAACTGATGCTTGCAGCTCCCATGCATGCACTCAGTATTGGAAAGCTCCCGCATTGCTGAGGAGAATCTTCACCGAAATATGGGTGTTAATTCAATAAGGTAACACGAGGTAACGTTGACACAACTTTATCTCCAAGCTGATTTGGAGATAAGATAAGACTTTATTTGCTCCTTATGCCCGAAGGCTAATGGCACAGCATGTTAAAACAAATAAATATTTAAAATAAATATACAAAGATTTCCAGGAGACCAGAACCACACTACATGTATGTCAACACTGGGTACCATTAAGAGTCCACACTGGATACATTTGGACCTGTTCTAATTATTAGTGTGATAACCACAGATATTTATTGCATGCAAATTCGAAAAAGAAGACCCCACCCGTGTGGTTCGCAGGTGTGAAAAGGAATAGGACCCAACGTCGTGATATGACTGAAATATAGTTGAAAGCGACGTTAAATGATATTCACTCACTCATTCACTCGAAGAAGAAGAACATGTGTCAATGTTACCCCATGTTGAATGCCCTGGGGTAACATTGAGTCGACATGCATCATCAAAGTCGTAGCAAACCAGCTGGGGTAACTTTGACATGTTGAGCTGGAGTAACTTTGACATCATCATGGGAATCAATGGTGAACGTGGTGTCAAAGTTACCCCAAATACACAAAATTACTGAAAATAGTGGCAACAAAAAAGAATTGGATAAAGCTACTAGATATCAGTGATAATCTCACCTATATATATAAGATGCTGTTATCTGCTGAGGCAGCAGGGGATAGTTGGCCAGCCATGTGACACTTCATAAGATGGCCACTTAACATATAGTTGGCACTGGTTCAACTGTTAAAAGTTTGACACAAAAACTTCTATGGTGAAGATCTGTAATGTTTTGAGTTTATTGTAATAGTAATCAAATATATTACTAAAATAGTATATTTTTACAATAAACTCAAAACATTACAGATCTATTTCTTGTTTTGTGTCAAACGTTAACAGTTGAACCAGTCAACCATGTTAAGTGGCCATCTTATGAAGAGTGTCACATGGCTGGCCATCTATCCCCTGCTACCTCAGCAGATAACAGCATCTTATGAGATAACTGTCTACGTATGAGCTGTAACAATATGCTAATATAACTAAAACAAAAAGGTGTCAAAGTTGTCTCACTGTCAAAGTTACCCTATGTTACCTTATGATATACAATGACGATCATGGCCGCTGATGGAAGATTAGCCATATAGCGGGCGATGCAAGACAGCGTCTCATTGGATAGGACACCAACAGTCGTCCAGTCAACGAGTGCCTAAGAGAGATCGGTCGGCTTACCCAAATGTATGAAGCGATCATGAACAACAACAACACCAGGGTTAAACTGCATCAAAGAAGTGAAGAAAACTTTATTTGTCGAGAATAAATGCAGCAATGACTTACCCACTGACATGTAAATATGAGGAGAAACTCAATATGACAAAACTGAATTTTTCGTAGGAAAACTCAATTTGAAAATTTGCCCAAAACTCAATTTTTGAGAATTTTTAATCGAGATTACCACGATTAAAAATAAAGGTTAGAATAACCCCTGAATGATCAGCTGTTCACAGAGAAGATTTTCTCTTGGAGTGGCTGTTGCATTCATCTCCTGCCACAATACAAATAATGTTGCCTGGCTTGCATGTGCAGCAAGTTGAAATTGTCATTTCGCTCAACACAGAAGCATTGTCTGCAAATACAGGAATTTGCGAACAAAATGCTATGAGAAACGAAATTATAGTGTAATTGTTTTCACTAAGGGCTAGAGAAGCATTTTAGAGCTTGGATGGTTTAGTCTACTTTAGACATTGAGTTCGCATTTCTTAAGGGCAGTGATCAAATTGCAGCGGCGTGTGGAGAACTCTGCTAAGGCATCACTGGTGACTGGCTGCTCCAAAATATCCACCCATCCATAGATTTATTATGCCTTCGCATACAAAGTATTCTGGGAAGCATAAAATGTTTGGCCTGTCCTCTGATTGTCTGTCCGACTCTTTTATGCCATCTGTCTGTCTGTTTGCCGCACTTAGCTAGTGTAATCAGCTACTCCCAGAGTTTTAATCTGAAGCTTTTGAAACTTTGTAGACAAGTTTAGCATGGTTTAAAGATATGTAACATGGAACATTGTAGTTAATTCAACATTAAAAAGACTTTAAAATGTATATCTTTCAGTAATGTCTTTGCAAATGTTTGAATTCCTGATCATATTCTTACTTTGTTAGACATCGGTGGCGACCAGATATTCCCAGGAACAGTTTGGGAAGCCATATAAGCAGACAGTTGGACTGGATTTCTTCCTCAAGAGGATTGTCCTTCCAGGTAAAGAATGTCCAATCTTCATTGTAATAATCAGTGAGATAACACTTGCCATAAAGACCTACACAATAATCACAATTTACATGTAATTTAACATTATCATAGTTGAAGGGCAGGTACATGTATGTGACACCAGCTGATTCTTTATGTTCACAAAAGTACCTGAATTAGTGCCAGGCCTTCCCCGTTACATTGGTAATCTCATCAATAATTCGAACACATACTATGACTGTTACCAGTTAAAAAAAACAAAAACACTTTTGAATTATTCTCACAGAGAATTTGAGAATATAAGTGTTCAAATTTATTTTGCATGCCTTCGTACATGTACCAGGAAACAATCACCAATAGGGTGGCCAACCTATTAAATTCATTGTAAAGATAAGATACTGGATTTTTTGTTTTTAATTCCAGTAAAACAAAACAAATAAAAAATATAACGTATTTCTATAAGACCTTTGTTGCACATAATTCATTGGCATGGATCAATATACAGTTGCAATTAATTTTCCCTCAGGTAACGTGAATTGTGCCCTCCAGGTGTGGGATATAGGTGGTCAGACTCTAGGAGGGAAGATGCTAGAGACATATATCTATGGGGCTCAGGTAATTATCTCATGTGTATTCTGAATTCTTGTACTACATTTTCACTCATTGAAGCTGCTACTCAAAGATTACAACATTAATTGCTGGATTATAAAGTTTGAACTGTCTGTTGGTCTATCATAAAAACCTGATTAATATGTAACTTTCATGCTTTATTGTCAGGGAATACTATTAGTATATGACATCACAAGTTACTCCAGTTTTGAGAACCTGGAAGACTGGTATGCAACAATAAAGAAGGCTTATGAGAAGGCTGATAAGCTTCCACACATAGCTTTAATAGGAAACAAATGTAAGTGGCTGTTATCATGAATGAGGAATAGTTTTGAACAGTTCCTTTACTTCTCCAAGTCATTAAAACCTCGGGACTGAACACCTGGATATATCGTTGTAATGTACATTGTGACATGTAATGTCTCAAAAGTTAACCCATCCTGTAATTTTCATAAATCTTTGAGAGTAAATCTGTAAGGAGTTGCTATGGTAACATGGTTAATAGTGCAACTTGAACAAAGCTTGGAGTAGGTGGATTCATGGTATTAGGGACAGGTCTATAAGGTGTACATCATTGCCATGATCATGATCCCTTGTCTAATATGGCGGAGTAAAACACTTTGTAATAAATACAAAATGTAGAGACTAGTGAAACTCATCGAGCATTCCATGTAAGCATTCCAATTATGAAGGTGTCTTTACTATGATTTCAGGTGATTTAGAACACATGAGAACTGTGAAGTTAGACAAACATCAACGATTCGCTCAGGAACATAGCATGTCCAGTCACTTTGTGTCAGCAAAGACAGGAGATTCTGTAAGTAGTATCCAGGAATATTAGACTGTATTTACACATTCTATTAGTACAGCTGTTATATGGTAAAACTACATAATGTTCTATATATGTAATGGAGTAGTTTATATACACTGACCCATGTAATTATACACACTATCATTTGATTGCTTGAAGACTTTAACCTTCCAGGATCTTAACGATAAGGTTTTCGACACATCAGTTTTTGCTCAATTAAATTGCAATGAATAATCTCACCAAAATGAATATATATTATCTGAAAGCTATTCATTCAGGGAATTAGAATTCAGTGGATTTTTTTTATCTTCTGACCAGTACAACTAAATCATTTGAACTTAAACTGAGTGATTTATTAAAAACTGACTCCTATAATATACTTTCAAAATGAAATCAGCTTGCAAATTAAAAGATCAAGACCCCCTTTGGCTACCATCTTGGAGTTACCCATGATCCTTTGCACCTAGTATTTTGCTGCAAAGCTACAAGTATGTGGAAAAGTCAGCCCCAACTGATACGTTTAAGACCCATAGTTTTCGACACCTGAATAGTTTCCCTATTTTGAGTGTACATGTAACATGTGTAGTACATATATGTAGGTAGTCAGTGGTTTCAATAGAAGCCGTCGCCCGTCGCAGGCGACGGCATCTCGCAAATTTGCGACACCTACCCCACTATTGTCAGTCATTTTTTTGTGTGTGTCAATCTCAAATCCAGTGGCCACCAGGTCCCTAATCTAACGGCACACTTCTTGGGCTGTCCGAGTACCGCCTTGTCCGATGAAATTGTCACCATTCGTTCTGCCGAATGACAATTGTACACCAGATTTTTCAGCTGTTCTCCGCCATCCACGTGGTTCACATGTTGTTGTTGTTACCGAAATAGATGAATATGAATGAAACACAATAACGATTGGTTGGTACTGCGCCAAAGAATGACGTCTTCGGTCATTCGGCCAATCACTGAGCTTGTACTTCGTGCGCCAGGTTTGTACTTAGTGCGCCATTCAAAATGAAACGTCAAGCTACTTTGGAGTTTTTTTTAGGTAATCCCGAAAAAAAAACAGGTAATTATCAATTCACAGATTCGTCTGGCATGAATAAACTTTTTCAAGGCTACTTTCAAATCATTTTCTGTTATATTCTGTCTACAGAGAAGCATTGAATAAGTGCCAATTTGCGCGAAATTTAACAACAACGACGACACGTGTTCGTCATGTAAATGTCAAAGGATTTGTGGGCAAGGCTTTGGTGTAAGACCTCCCATTGAAAAGGTAATATCCTGGACAAAAGACTGAATACAACTTGCAGCAGATCCTTTGTCAATTATATTTCGTGAGTCTTACACCACATCGTTGCCGATTTGTGTGAAAGTGGATCATACACTGGCTAATATTGTCATTGTTTTGTCTGGTTTTCCTGCCTATTTTGTCGCCACCGCAAAATAAATGCATTTTGTGCACAAAGTATCAACCGCACATAATTTCTTGGGATTTTTGCTTGAATGGGTGAAATTTTCTTGAATGAAAAATTAGTTTCAGTGTGGTTTTGTCCTCTTAGTTTAGATAAAGAAAATCAAGCACCTGACAAATAAGTCTTTTCACATAAAAAGGAATAGTTTTGAGAACTCTTTGGTTGTTGTTAGCAATATTAAACATCGCTTTTTTTTTTTTTTTTTTATAAATATGCAGAAATGTTTTTTTTTCCTTATTTGAGAAAAAATTGTACCTAAATAAGTAAAAAGTGGGCTGCATATTTATAAAAAAAAACAAACAAGCAGGGTTTAAAATTGCTAAGATCAGTCAAAGAGTTCTCAAAACTATTCCTTTTTATGTGAAAAGACTTTCTTTGAAGAACTGTTTTAAAATTAGATGTTATTGCAGTTACTGGTACACTGGAGAGTGAAGGTGGCAGTTCACAATTTCTGCTGAAAAGCGCTCTGAGAGCACCATTTCATTGTTCATTTTCAAAAAAAAATTCTGCCGCGAGGGGGGGTGGTCCCCCCCTCACACTCCCCCCATTTCGGTCGCTACGCTCCCTCAATTCGATCGCGTTGCGATCTCAGTTTCGAAGAAGGGGGCAACTCCTACTTTGGCCATTTCAACTTCTACTCCAATCCTTAATGAAACCACTGGTAGTTACTTATGTTCATGTATTTCTGTATTCCTTCAGGTTGTTATTGAGTTATATCATTGGATATTTTCAGGTGTCGTTATGTTTCCAGAGGGTAGCAGCTGATATTCTGGGGATCCGCCTGACTAAACCTGAAATTGAACAGCATCACCGTATAGTGAAGGCAGACATAGTACAATACAATAACAGTGAGCCCGTACCTAGATCCTCTCAACCACAGACCAAGAGCTCTCTCTGTTCATTACAATGACTGTCCTGATAGCCTCACTTACATGAAAGTCTGATCTCATCCAGTGGGAATTACTGCGATGATCTACCTACCCAAGTGTGGAGATGTTATGACGTATTCACTCACAGTTCTCATGCCAAGCTGTCTGCATTCACAGATACACTGCGGCTGGCAACAAGAGGTGCAAGATTCATCATATTTTCTGTGGGAGGGACTTGCATATCCCATTTTCTATTTGTTCTGTTTCAGTAATCAAATTTAACCCGTTTCATACTTTTGCAACTTCATGTCACAGCTGCTCTCAGCAAAGGGTTTCAAGTCCTATCTTGAGAGTCATATATTTAGTGGTGAAACATGCAACTGAAGCATCTCTGCATGTGCACCGTATAAGCTCAAAAGCAATCCTTGAAGTGGATCAACAAGGCAAAAGTTGAATCCTTTTCCATTTGGATATAATCTCTGGTTGCGAAATGCTTTCCTGTACACTGGTTAGCGGTACACTCCGGGCTCCTGGTCAAATGTGGAGATTTGGATCAAATTTTGACTTGCTCGAAGTTGAACAAAGTCGCTGAAGTAGGAAATTTCTTCTCATTTTACTGGTTGGTATTGCCCCAGTGGCCTGAAATGCTGCTGGTAATAACAAGAATACCCCATCTTTCCAAGGGGAATCCTAATACAATATAAAAAGTCCTGGACCTGAACAAGATTTATGTTCTAGGTCATTAGATAAGAGCCAGCAATTTGTATGTCTACACCAAACTATTGCCACTGGTTGCTGAGGTACACACTGTACATGTATAGGCCCTCTGCCATTGTTCATTTTGTTTTCTTATTCCCATGTTGAGCTTCTTATCATTGAATGGAATTTGATCTCTGTAAAAAACAATGTGACTTCATTTTATTTTTCTCACTGAAAGTCTTATTGTATTCAAGATCTTGCTACAGAGATTGCAGGGGAAACTGTGTACACATGAGCAATCTACTCTCTTCTCTCAAACAGATCAAGATCTGTACATACATGTACCTCAACAGCACTCTTGAAGTAAGGCAAAGCCCTTAGGAGCACTGGCTCTTTCTTGGTTGTGCATAAATCAGTATTATTTGATACTGAAAGATCCAGTGGCTTGAACAGTGTCACATTTCATAGTATGTATTTTTGTAAAGTGAGCAAATCGAATTAGACGTTAACTGAAGTATATATTGTTTATTTGTTGAAGTTGTATAGTTTACAATATGGATACGCTTGTATATAGTTTTAGTTCGTTGCGCTGGTCTCGGCAATTTCTTCCCAGTGCAGTCCGCTTCACAATTACTTTTGTGTTGTTGAATGATATAAAATTATTGAGATGTTAATGTTTTGTCAACAATACTCGGACGGTTCCTAGTCTCATCAATAGAAGTCTGGCATTATAATGGCATCGATTTCTTACCAGCATATTAATTGTAAGTTTTGTCAGAATTACAATCCCCTGTAGAATAATAATAAAATGTATGAGTTTTTCTGCCGTATCTAGACTGTCTGAGGGTCTCACAAGAAGTACATGCAGTCAGAATATTAGTTTTCAGGTTATTAGCCGATTGGTTTCAAATGAAATTTCCTGGCACATGTAGGCACTGTCGTCATAGGACTGAAAAATTGTTGAAAATGACATTGAATCCCAGTAATCTAAGTCTGAACTAGCTCGACTAGAAAACAGTTGCACATGTTGATAATATTTTGATCCTCATGTTTGTTGAGAGAAAATTTTATCATGCTCCTGGATAACTTGAATGTTGAAGACTTCAGTTAGTTGAAAACAATTTCACATTAGTGTTTTACTTGTATTTTGTTGTGTTCCTGTTCTACACAATGATGTGTTGTATGAAGCTCTAAATCTCAAGCAGATCTGAACAGTTTATATGAAAAATGCTGGGAATTGATTTTACATGTGTTATAATTATGGTTTTACTTGTGTAGATCATACATGTATCATATCAGAGGTTGTTAATCATATCAGAGGTTGTTAATGAATGCTAACTCGTCCAACATCATAACTATCTATGGGTGCAACTATTTCACTGTCCGACCAAACTTTGCTGAAGTGATTGTTGCATATTGTTAACATCCAAAGTACACATGGGTACTTGAATACCTGGAAAGTCCTTGATTTCATATTCCCAATTCCCAGGCATTGGAAGTGATTGGAATTCCAAATATTTGTCTGTTGGTCCTGAACTCCTTGAATTTTGGCCATGATAAAACAGATTCCCTTATTATGGTGTTGGATACATTTTTGTATAACGTCTGCGAGCATTCACATATTGAGAATGCAAGAAGTCTGTAATGCTTAAAAATCCTTGAAATTTTTTTTTCTCAAGAAGGCCATGATATAGCATCTGCTTCACTGTTGTTGAAATTCAGGGTCAGTTTGTTTCTTCCTTATGCAGGAGTGAGGCAATATATTCAAACAGTTACATGTGGTATAAAGGAATAACTAAGTGGACTGGACCATGGTTACGTAATTATTAAGACCTAAATGAATGTGCTCAGACTAAAACAATGGTCTGCCATTCACTTCAGCAAACCTGTTGGCTTAAATGCAATTGTCTATGTGGATCTTGGATGTACCATTTTCTGAATAAAATATCTGCACCATACAGGTCTCTGAATCTCAATATGCTCTCCTTCAAAATGATTGTTCAGCATTCTGGCGAGATAACTGCAAAATACAACAGGGGTTTGAAATCTGAAAACACTCTCAGTTTGCCAACTAAAGTCCTGTTTTTGCAACGGTTGAGATATTGGTGGTTGTGGATGTAAGTCTATGCTGTTATTGATTATTGCCCTTCTCAAACTCAACTTGACAGGGTGGTGCTTTGTTGGTTCGTCGCGATATAGCTGAAATATTGTTGAAAGCGAAGTTAAATTCTGTTCACTCACGTCGGCCAGGTTAACATGGTCGAGTACACATTGTATAATTCCTTTGTCAAAACAATCGGTTATGTACGGTACCTTATCCACAGATTCTCAAAATTGTGGAAATAGATGAGAAGCAAAAGCACTGGCTTGACCAAAGTTTATGTTCAAACTGCATGGATGTATCCCATAAGTGTACAATCGGAATATACAAGGTTAGGGGGTATGGTGAGGCTTAGCTCAGGAGACATTCAAAGGAACAGTGCAAGCATAATATTTTAATCTAAGTCTAATTTTCCTGAATTTGGGTATTTTGCCACATCTGAATAGAGAGTGTGCTCAAAACACAGCAAGGAAGCAATCCGATTGCTCAATTGTGTGCCCCCCTTTCCGCTTTAATCCGACACTGCCCCGCCAATGTTCTGTTCTGTTTTGGTCGATGGAGGCCTAATTTGGATAATTATAAAAAATACATATTCCAAGTATCGACCAACAAGTAATAGTACAATGTTTTGATGCAAGATGGTCGCCGGGGCTTCCGCCAAATCCGAAAATGTGACCTGGTTACGAGACCTACATTCCTTGAGATTATATTGTGGTGAAATTATGAAGCGATCAGTTAACTTTGAATTTTGCACCCAATTCACTCTTTTTGGGGTAATTTCATACTTCAGGACCTATGTGTTCTGCTTTGGAATGTAGAATAACAATTATATTGCCATTTTCCCGGTCCAAATCGGTTATGGACTGAGATCCAGCCTGGACAAATAAATATATCCCATTCACTTAGGTTTTGATGAACAAAGGGCCATAACTCTTGAAAATATAACCGAAAGCAGAGAAAATTCACGATGCCAACTATGAGGCATTGATCACATATCATGCAAATTCCATTCTTGTCCATACAATATTAACCGAGATCCAGCTCGGACAATCTCGATTCACAAACATTTCAAGAACAAAGGGTAATAACTCTTGAAAATATACGTGAAACGCGGAGAAACTTCACGCTGCACAACTACAGGGCACTGACCACATATCCTGCAAATTTCAAAATTGTCCATACAATATTAACCAAGATCCAGCCCGGACAAGTCCCAATTCATGGGAGATTTCAGGAACAAAGGGCCATAACTCTTGAAAATATAAGCGAAACAGGGAGAAACTTTACGCTGCACAACTGTGTGGCACTGACCACATATCATGCAAATTTCATACTTGTCCATACAATATTAACCGAGATCCAGCCCGGACAAGTCCCATTCACAGAGATTTCAGAAAAAGGGCCATAACTCTTGAAAATTATACCGAACGCTGCACAACTACAAGGGACTGGCCACATTCCATGCAAGTTTCAATCCTGTCCATCAAATATTAACTGAGATATCGCGCGGACAAGAAATCCGGACGGATGGACAGACGGACAAAGCGATCACTAGATGCCCCTGGATAGTCCTGCATTATCATATGCCATTGAAATACCAGTTCTGGTGTAGATAATCTCAAATTGATGTGCCTGTGGATATGGATACTGTCACATCATAGTACCGAGTGTTTCCATGACATTGCATCTGCACGAGCATCGGCACCATTTTGTCCAACAGTTGACAAGATTTGCATTTTACCGATGGTTACACTGTGATATTTGGGTCAAATGCAACTGCATCATGATCAGCATGCTTAATTTCCTGGGTGTGGGGACCACTGAATGTGTCCCATAAGTATGTTTAACAAGCCTGGAAAAGAAAACTTTAACTGGCCTGGGAAAAACTTTAACATGACCGGACAGACATCAGACCGATTTTGCATTACATTGGCTTCCACACAAAATGAATATGAGCCAATAAAATCAAGAAATCATGGAAAATTACATGTTTTGCAAGTGGATGCATCTGAGAGAAGCGATGTCTGGTACCAATTAAGGCAAACTCCCTGACCACCAGCAACTCTATGAAATCCAAAGAATATGCAGATTTTGTTTTAATGACAGTTTCATTTAATCTCTTCTTCTGGCACTGAGTCATATGTCACACCCTGCATACCAAACGGCTGCTCCAACTTCCGCCGGAGGGTCAACTTCCGCCGGAGGGAAATTTCAAATTTGAGCAGCTAAATAAGTTCAGATTTTTCATTTTTTGGTAGTTTTCACGTATTTAGTACTCGAAAATGTAATGAGAAAATGTTCTCAAGGGGACGTTTTGAACTCGTCCTTGTATTATTTTTTAATTACAATTCATTTTATCTGACATTAAGAGCTATATTGCAACATAACAGTGATTAGATGCTTAAAAAATCATCTATTTGTGTATCATCCGCCAAATAAGTTATAGATATATGAAGAGTAGTTCCTTAACAGCAGGCTGATAGCTTGTAGTTTCAAATAGTTCAATCTACTTCGGTCACTGTTAGTTTTTCTAGCTCATGCATGTTCGTATATGATACAAATACCGCCGGAGGAGCATGTCTCGAAGATCTGATTACCGCCGGAGGATCTAATCTCTATGCGTTTGTGTATGTACACGATCAGGCCACTTTATTATATGTTAGCCATGATCATCACTAATTTTATCCTCGACATTTACGCTCCATCGTGCCAACTCGTGTATTGGCCTAGGTGTTCTCATCAGCAGTTTGTCACCCCCTAAACTGTCGATGAAACAGCGATATTTCTGACAGTATGAGGAAATACTTTTCCGTATACAATCTGACGCCGTGAGAATGTTGCGATTGTGTATCCGTCAGATACAGTCTAGATATCGGATAACCCTCAAACACTTTTGAGAGCATTTATTTAAGGATAGCTATCCCCTTAGAGGGTCAAAATTTGTCACTTTTGTATTACTTCATTCAAATATTCACTACTTCCTCTAACATTTGGTGAAAAAATGAGATAAAAATTATAAATAGAAGTGCTTTAATATTAGGATTGAAAATTTAGTTTCCGAGGCCCTGGAACAATTAAACAGATTGCCTTAGCTTGGGCTTGGCTACTATTTTTTCTTGTCTGTTAAATTTCCCTTTCCAAAACTCATTTCCGCAGTATTATGGTAAGCTAATTATCTATTAGTCCTACTTATTTAAATTAATGTACCCCCTTCTGATCAAAACCATGCAAACATCCTTATTTTTGTTTCTAGTTATGACAGTGACACCCGCCGTGAAGTAATCCACACAGGTGTGAACAAGTTATAGCAGGTTTTTAAAGTTTAAATTGGACTTTAAACCGACTTGATGAAAAAAACTTAGTGTAATAGTTATCCAGAATAAACAGGAATTCGAGTAGGTATCATTAGACAGATTAAAAATGTATTTGACAATAGAATTCAAGCAAAAAATAGGGATTAATTCATCATTTGTATAGCTGGACACATTTTGCCCGATTTCTAGCCTTTCATTTTTGTACAAAATCCGAAATTCAAATGTTTATTTCTCGAAAAGTATCCATGCTACGCTTTTGAAATTTGGCATGCTCGTTACTTATAAGGTGATCTAGAAAACCTTTTCTCACGTTTGTAAGGTCGGCTTCGTTTTTTAATTATCCAACTTTTAAGACAAACGACCGTAAAAAAGTACATTTTTTTCAATTTATTTTAGTAAAATAGTTATAAAAACAAAACCAGGCAAAAAAAAAAAAAAAATGAGATAAAGTTTACTAGTTCGAATTGTCTCCTAGCAAGGTATACCATCAAAGTTGAAACAAGATCAACAGTTTTCATGAAATTTCAATTGAAAAATGGACGCTACGGTTTTCATTTTAATTTGTTAAAATTGAAATATTTTCTACACAGTAGCAGCGTCAGTTATACAAATCATATAGTTGGAATCCCTACGATGTATACTTTCATAAAATATATAGTTTATTATGGTTATGTTGTATATTTATTGATACCGACGACAAATGGTCATGGGGTGCAAAAACTGCCTCTAAAGGGAAGCACCATTAACATGATTAAGCGTTTCTAAACAAGAAGTACCGTAATAGATACAAATTTCTGAGTTTATTGAGTTGTTCAAACTACACGATTTATGGAAAAATTAGGTAATAAAGCTAGGTGGCAATTCACTAGGTTAGCGTTACACTATGATGAAGATCAAAGCAGTGATGCGAACAATGTGACGAGACAATAATAACATAATGACTGAAAATAACCACGGCATGTGCAAGAAACCCAGATGCGGGCGTGGCGTGCACACGCACTGACATTCCGGCTCACGTACGGCTCTCCAACCGGTCCAAATTTAGCATTGTTCGAGATGGGAGGTCCGATTATAAACTGCTATATCTGAATAAATATAGGTTCCCCCAAACGTATTTACCCCTACAAAGTTTCTGCAATATATCACCTTCCTTATGCTACAAATTAATGTAATTTATGATTTTATTTGTCGGATCTAAATTCGATTTAACCGAAGTAGTAGTGTGAATCCCTTCACCATGTTAAGGTGGGACACGGCCAGCTGAAAAGTCAAAATTGGGTCGTTTGGGGGTTTTCTACATCTTGTGTAAAATGGTAATTTAGACATTGAAAAACGTAATAATTGTATTTTTAAAATGTTTTACTACCTCTATTGTTGAAAAATAAAGAGATTTTAAAACTGTGTCTGTCTCCATATTCAAATATTAGCTGTGTTTGTGAATAAATGTCCTGTTTTTCCCGTCTGTAAATCGTCGTCGCCATTGTTGTTGTTGTTGTTGAAGTAGCACGTGTTATATATCGTTTGAAAGCCCGGGCTCTGAATTTTCTCAGTATTAAATCCAAATAAGGAAATTCCCGCTGGTTTCCGATATAGAACGATTGTAAAAGGTCAATGAATCAACGGAAACTTCCATATATGGGTGAACTTCGCGGAAGAGCTCATTTGCATAATAATAGCCGTTTCTCGTTGGCTGGAGCTAACGTCACGTCACTCTACGAAACTTCCGGACTTGCGCGAATATGACATCCAATATGGCGGCGCAAGTCTAAAATTCGACTTGAAAATTCAGTTTGCTTTTAATTATTCGTCAATTTTGTTGATACTAGACGTCACAATGGTGCGGAAGAAAGCTAAAACGAAGGAATCATTTGGATCGAGGAGACGAAGTAGTAAAATACGTGGTCGGGCGGGCGGAAGGCCGAAAAAGCAAGCCGAGATTGTGGACAATAGTCAAGGTGACACGGGAAATACTTCCGGGTTGGACTTACGAGAGACTGATACGAACTACTACAATGATACTACAGCAGACACGACGGCAGATAAAACACCGGAACCGGCACCAGTTAATGGAAATGTCTTGGATATAACTGGAAGTGAACGCAAGTTCGGACTTCTAGAGGAAGCACTGCGTGATATCGGTAACAACAACAACAACAACAACAATGATGTACTGACAACATCAATACCAAAGAGAGTTAGTGTGGATAAATTACATGGGTATAGACTGGTTCATGTTGACTTTTTGCAGGAATTAATAAACAGTGTTTGTTGTAGAGTCTGTGGTTCGGATCGTATAGAACTAGTTCAATGTAATGATTCCACACATTGCAAATATGGTGGTGGTCAAGGATTGAATTTTAAATTTGAAATTTTCTGCCACGAGTGTGATGAAGCTGTTTTCAGAGGACAAACATCAGAACAGGGCTTAGAACCCAACAGTCAAAATTCCAATTTTGTGAATAAACGATTTGTCGCTGCATGTAGGAACACTGGCATAGGATACAACAAGATTGTTGAATTTTTCGCAAACATGAATCTTCCCCAGCCAATGCATCTCAAATCGTGGCAAAAAATAGACACTCTTGTACATGATGCATCAGTTCAGGCTGCAGAAGAAAATATGGTAACGGTTGCCCAAGTTATTGAGAACAGCACACCTGAGAAGGTTAATGGGCTTGCTCCAGTTGTTGTGAGCTATGATGGGACCTGGCACAAACGCGGACACACATCACATTATGGTACAGGTGCTGTGATTGGACTGGATTCTGGCTTGGTAGTAGACACATATGTTTGTTCAAACTTCTGTCATGGGTGTGCCACTCTTGGCAAGAAAAAGAAAGGAGAGGATCTTGTAAAATGGAGAGAACAACACAACAAATTTTGTCAGAAAAACTTTAATGGATCTGCTAATGCAATGGAGGTCGAATGTGCGGACAAAATGTTCAAACGGTCAAAGGACAAAAACCTGATGTATCATAAAGTTCTTACTGATGGAGATTCCAAGGCTTTTACCCATGTGAAAGATCTGAAACTGTATGGTGAAAATGAAATTGAAAAAGAAGAGTGCGTAAACCATGTAGCTAAGCGCATGTATACAGCTCTAGACAAAATAAAGCAAGACAGCAAAGCCCGCGGTCAGAGCTTGAATCGCAAGCTGACTCAGTTTGCGATGAAAAAATGCAGTGGTACCTACGCAAATAATTTAAAGAAAGGGGCACCTGATGTAAAACAAATGAAAAACAGTGTTTTTGCTGGGTATTTTCACATGTTGTCAACTGATGCCGATCCACATCATAAATTTTGCCCCAAGGGCCCTGCATCTTGGTGTCACTATAACCGCGCCGAGGCTAAAGGTGAACCATTTCGAAAACACACTCCTGCCTTTTCTGTTGAGGTAGCTGAAGTCATTCTTCCCGTTTTTAAGCGGCTGACTAATGATGAACTCTTATCAAGGTGTGCTAGGATGAAGACACAGAATGCCAATGAATCTTTCAATGGATGCGTGTGGCAGCGATGTCCGAAAGTAGATAGCGCTTCCAAGAAGCGAGTGGAAACCGCTGTGGCCCTGGCTGTGCTGCACTTCAACAGGGGTCCTGAAGGTTTCCACAGTGTGTTGAATAAACTTAGACTTGACACTGGGCAACACACAAAACAGAAATGTCAGCAGAGGAAACGCAAACGTATCTACAAGGCAAAATATGCAGCACTGGAACCTCGACGACAGCTACGAAAACGTAGAAAGTTTGACAAGGCCAAGGAGGCTGACGACTGGGAGGCCGTAGAGGGGGAAACGTATGCCTCTGGCTCATTTTAGGTCTGAATAACCATAGCTTCTAAGAACAAACAACAGAACAAATTCATCTGCATGTGAAAATAACTTTATTAAGTTACAATAGTGTAACGCATGCAACTTTTATTACACCGACTGATTCACAATTTATTGCATTGACTTTCAGTGATGAATTTGCGAAATGCGTATTTTCCATGAAATCGCGTTCTAGGAAAACTATAAAATCTAAAGTATTTGATGGAATTGCTTGAAATTTGCACTGAATGTTGCTGAGATACATTGGAAGGGGGTAAGATAGTTCATTAAAGTCTCAGTGGAATCTTTTGGTTTACTGATTTGGATGAAGCAGCAGTGCTGTGGTCATTTTCGCAAATTTTGTCATCGAAATCGCTAAAATGTGGTAAATAAAACGATATTTCCCATTGCAATGGTCTTACCCCCTGGCAAAGTGTCTGTTTCATTCAAATATACCTCAATTTGCCACTTGGGAGGCTCTGTGTTGTTAAAATAGATTTCCTTAGACTGTTTGTCAGTTCCAGTGGAAAATCCAAGATGGCCACCGTTACCATGGCAACGGATATATATCTGGGGCTATATATTTGTCTCCTGGTTTCTTATCTTGGGTACTTTCACTACCAATGATCAAAATCATTCTTTGGGGAATTTGGTATCAGGGGGTAGTGTCCCACCTTAATATTAAACCGACTCGAAAACTGAAAAATCACTACCAAAAGTTCAGCGAACAATAATTAAGAAAATAACTGCAAAAAAAAAAGACAAAAAACATATTGGCACATGCATAATCACTTGGGAAAGCAAGCGTCATCACTTGTTGAGGGTCATTTCCTTAATAAAGGCCTTGATATAAGACAAGTTTAACCCTATAACTTTTCAATTCATAGTTACAACTTTCCGCTGCCCTATAAAGACGAAATACCCTCATGTAGAAATTATATATGTGTAACAATTAATTTTTTGCTCTGCTGGATCGTCAGAATATTCAAATACTGAACAGGTGGTCTGACTGTGTGTGTGGAGTTGTTTGTGTGCAATTCTATTCAAGAATTATAATAAAATAAGGGATTATGTGCGTTAGAGGTTTGCTGTCTTTATTTCACGTCACTATTGCACTTTACAGTCCAAAATGAGAAAAAATGAGAACAAAATTTTTTTGGTGAATTTGGGGATTCGAACCAAAATGTTGGTTTTGTTTTAATCTGTAGTCCGCCACTGTAACGATTCGGCCAAGCAGCTGTTAAAATAACTTGAAGAATCATGTGCCGAATGGCGGTGAACTACACCCTTTCAGAGCATTACAAGCATTTTGACATATTTCAATATTATGAAATTATGACACCTTTAACCAAAATGATTCTTCAGCATCATTTTGGATCAAACCTACCGCATTTGGATATGCAAGACTCGTTCTGGTTAAAGGTGTCATATTTTATATATGAAGGGAATTCCCTTCAAAAATATCGCCAAAAATTGCAAAAACAAACAAATGCTTATTTTCTAATACTCGTAATATTTTTTTGACAACTCTCTTCTCGGTGAGAATTGAGAATACGAAAATTCAGTATTTTCTCTCTCAAGCTAATAACTTTTAAAGTAAACGAGAGAAAATTATATTTTCGGTTTATAAACGCAACACACTAAGGAAAAAATTACGGTCAAACCGAACACCTCCTTTAGTCAACCACCAAAGAAGCCCAATAGCACACCGCTTTCAGAATATATAGGGTGAGGAGGTGGGACTTCACAGATACATGTAGTTGGGCAAATACTGAGTGCATCACAGTGCTCTGGGGTTTCAGACCCAAACTTCAGGGTAGTGCCTGCTCCAAACGGGTGAGTTAAGAATTACAAGCTTTTGGAATATACTCTTATCTGTCATTGTACTATGGTTCATTATAGTGCGGGTGTCAGTATAGTACGGCCACTATTATGTCCCTTAATATGCACACTTGCTATTATGAAGACTCTTTATAGTGCTGTCAATAGTTTGCTGCCCATCTTCATCGTAACAGCAATTGTATAGTTTATATGGGGTAGAAAGTTATGCAGTAGTCGCTCACTCTTCACAAGAGATTGACGGAGAAGTATGGGAAAGCGTATTCCAGAATAAAAGTTTCTGTCCTGAACCATGATGATGCTCTTTAACCATGTTCACTCAGTTTCTACCTAAAAATGTCATCATATAGCTCAAATATACCGTAGAAAGGCACCATCTGATGTCCCTCCTCTTTGAGCAAGTTATGCAAAATTTTGAAGATTTATCATTAACTTATTCTTAGCTTTAATTATAGCTCATAATCAAATCAAGTAATTTGATCCTAGAAATAAATATTAAGGTCAGTCATCTTGAACAATTTTCTGGTCTATTCTAACTTACTTGCATATGGAATATGAATTTGGAGATCTTAGACTTAACAAATAGAATTTGACCTTTAGAAAATAGGTCAAGTTCAGATATATTCAAGAGACTTCAGGTCCAGGCATATGTGGTATAAATTTGGACAATGTAGATATCATCCCTAGTACTAAATAGAATCTGACCTGAATAAAGTAGGCCAAGGTCAGTCATCTTCAGCATACCTCTGGACCATCACCAGCTGTACACTTAGTATTAATTTGGAAAGTCTAGCTATATATTTCCTCATGTTGTATCATAATAAACAGTACATGACCTTGAACAAATAGGTCAAGATCAGTCATCTTCAGCACATCTCTGGGCCATTGCCAGATGTATACATAGTATTAATTTGGAAAGCCAAGCTATAGTGTTTTATCTCCCTATCTCTCTTGTATAACCCGTGGCGTGTCCTACTCCTCCTCCGCTTTACTGTCCTACTTCTCCTCCACTTTACTCACTGCACAGCGGGTCGCATACATTTGTAGGTGTGGCGCGGGATAGGGTGGGGCGAGAGACCTGGGGTTTTCGCTACCTGAGATTCCATGGGCCAGGCTTGCACCCTACAGTATAACGGGTCGACTGTGCATGCACAATGAGTAATGCGCAATGAGTATTATAGAAAGGGCACGCGATCTCCCTATCCCTAGCCATGGGGGTGAACTCGTCCTTCTCCGCTTTACTGTCCTACTCCTCCTCCGCTTTACTGCACAGTGGGTCGCATAGGTGTGGCGCGACATAGGGTGGGGCGAGAGACCAGGGGTTTCCGCTACCTGAGATTCCATGGGCCAGGCTTGCACCCTACAGTAGAACGGGTCGACTGCGCATGCATGATGAATAGTAGTATACAAGGGGCACGCGATCTCCCTATCCCCAAAGGTGTGGCACGGGATAGGTTGGGGCGAGAGACCTGGGGTTTTCGCCACCTGAGATTCCATGGGCTAGGCTTGCACCCTACAGTAGAATGGGTTGACTGCGCATGTGCGATGAGTAGTGCGCAATGAGTAGTATAGAAAGGGCACGTGATCTCCCTATCCCTATAAACTAACCCATGGGGGTGAATGAACCCATGGGGGGAATGAGCCGTGGGGATGAATGAGCACTCGTCATAATAAACAGTATAAGACCTTGAAAAAATAGGTCATGGTCAGTCAGCTGTGATAGGCTTCTAGTCAATCACCAGCAGCATATGCAATATGAATTTGGAGACCCTAGATTTAATCCTTCAAAAAAATGTAGCAAACACCAAAATTTGACCTTGATAAAATAGGTCGAGGTCAGTCATTTTCAATAGGCTTCTGATCGTTCACCAGATGCATACATGGTATGAATTTACAATGCCCGACTATAATCCTTCTTGCGATATCGTTTCCACAAGATAGATGGGCAGACGGACAGACAGACAGACAACGCCGACGACAATAATACCCTTCAGGCAAAATTTGCCTAGGGGTAAAAATGGCACCATAGATATCAATGATATGGCGAGTGAAAATTGTTTGAGATGAATGTGTCCATCATACTTCATTTTCCATCATTGTTGTTTTTGGTACCATTGGCATTGACACAATCAGCAGAAACCATCTCAATCTAATTAAAATTAAATCCTATCTGCTCCCCATTTGGATATTGTTGCTTGTAGAATCTAACAGGCTTGCATTAACTCGCATGTTAACCAATCCCGAGCACGCTTGATAGTGCTTTGAAGGGAACATTGATGACAAAGAATTATTGTTTGGCTCAGTCAAATTAGCCGGCTCGCTTTTCATGTGGCTGCGGTCCCATATGTGGCCGCGGTCCCATTTGGCACCATAATACGGGTAGATATATGGACTGATCTTTTGATGTAAACATTGGGGTAAATGGACACAGTGAACCTATCTCCCCTCCCCGACTGCAAATGGATGAGTCCAGATGTGACCATGATGTCATAATGCTATTAAATATCCATGGTATGGGCGCTTAGAACACCAAATTCAATTGAAATACGTAAGATCCTATATAGCGACATGTACGACTGGGGAGCATTAATAGGATATTAATTTATTAAGATTGAGATCATCTGTATCTACCAGGGGTTTAGCGAGCATGGCGAGACACTCGTACTTTGGACCAGCTCTTTCAAATTTAGTCAGGCCAACATTGGAAAATTTTAACATGGGAGAGATATGGAAAATGTCTGGGAAGTAGCCTGTTCAAATGTGAATTTGGACAGGCAGATTTTATATCCTGGCTAACATTCTGTTTACTGCATAAAATCATTTACAGTCAATCAGACTTTTAACTTCTTGTTTTCATGGATGAGGTGCATATATACCGTTTCAAGTTTCTTGGGACTGGGTCAACGAGGAACGTTCTGCCATTCGGGAACACAATGGGTGACTGGGTCAGTTTAGCCGACGTTGACGACTTTGGAGGGGTAAACCAGGATTTGTTCCCAGATTGTCTGAAAGATGTAAGTAAAGGTTACATGCATATAGTTTACAGAACGAAAAATGTACCCAACTACTAATTTGTTGATCGTCGCAATTTCCTACTTGGATACTTTCACCATATCAAGGATTCATAGAAGTCCAAATTTTTACTACCCAATACAAAATATTGAGTTTTTGTTATGCTCAAATTGAGTTTTTCCAAGTTTTTACGGCCCATCCACAAGCTGATATTGAGTTTTTGGATATTATTACCACCCTACCAATTAAGATATTAACAAATAATTTCAGTAATACTGAAGTCAAACACCACATAAACCCACAAACTGTCAACAGGTCTGGCACACGTTCACCTCTGATACATTTCACTGTAAAATCCAAATATAATTAAACGTTAATAACGCATTCAGGTGAAGCTGGTAACGTCTTTTATTTAGTTCTTATGTATCATAGATATTTATAATGAAATACTGAAATAAAATTTTGAGAAGTTTTCTGTTGGTTAATGTTCAACTTGAGAAATATAATGAAGACATTAAATTTGGACATAAATTAAAAACATTGTGTGATGGAAAAGAATCTAGTCCATGGAACAGGCCATGACATTAGAGACCATTGCGTAACCCCCAAAAAGGTTACGGGTACTGCAGGTGCGTAACCTATTGGTTAGGTTACGCCAAACTTGACTGCGTTACTCAAAGATTACATGAAAAGGTTACGCAGAATTTAACAAAATGCTGGATGTCATCAATGTAAGCAACCGCCAGAACCTGGGTTAAATGGACTCTGTTGCCACTTTATTCAAGATTCCTGTTTTCGTCCTTACGATTAAAAAAGTTTTATAATTATAATAAAACAGTGTATTTTTTATTATTAAAGTGATCGTAAACCCTCATATGTATACTTTGAGTTTCAACACAGCCTCACTGTTCCAATGGGCATGTTTCACCAAAATCTGGGAGATAGTGACTCATGAGTGTAAAGTCAATTTTGCATTTTGCGGAATCTTGCATTTAATTCCCCCGATTTTGGAACTTGCACATTGGAACAGTGAGTCTGTGTTGAAACTCAAAGTATACATACCTTAAGCTTGAATCAAGCACTGGAAAGTGCATACAAAGTTTGAAATATATGTATTAAGGCAGTGTGACGTCACTGGACATAAATATGATTGCAACAGACCACCATAGAATACCATGCTTTAATTGCCGTTTACGCTGTGTAATAAAATCGTAAAAAAATTAAAATAAATATTTTCCGACATTGTTCGCAATGGTCTTTCATTTGATGGAAACTTCACGGTTTATGATCACTTTAAATCATTTTGGTCCAGGCATTTAGCAATATTTCGACCATAATCTGAATATAGTTTGTGTGATGGTGAATACTGACAAGTCAGTCTTTGGAGATTCACAAATTACGAAAGTATAAAAACGAATACTGGACTCCGCATAAGCTCCTTCTGTCATGTACGTCAATGAAAACAGTTTCCTTTCAAATTTTAACTTTACAACACAGCCGGTAGTTTTATTTCAAAGTGTATCGCACTACTATCAGCGAAGAAAACCACATGGTAAATTTGTTCTCGTATTCTCGTCTCGCCAACTGAAACAGAAAGCATGTGGAGTTTGTCGTGTCTATGTAGTCTCTCTTGCTCAAGTTCATGTTGGGCTGCAGAGTTGCTCTTCACAGGTTGTACAGATTTTCTGTCAATCAGCGACCAATGGGTCGGGGAGCGCTTGATTTGGTGTTAGCCAATCTTCTGTTGTAAAGCACGTGTCGCAGACTGTGTGCGCCCTATGACTGTAGTCGAGACCCTGTCGTTATATCGTCGTCATCGTGATCTGCGCATGTCTCACACCTGAGTTTACTTCCGCTTTCTGTATCAAGCATGTTATTGGCAAAACTTTGGCAATTATTTCTAGAACTGAAAATCCCCAAACATTCGAAGCCAGATTGTCGAAGGATCGGCGATGGATTTCACATCATTGAAATAATTTGCACCATTTCGAGGATTGAGTTTTCGTCAAAAATATTGAGTATTTCTTGCCCAAAACGTACACTTTTGAGTTTTTTACGGTCCGTATTCAGTTTTTGACATTTTCTTACTACCGTTTAACGGTAGTAAGAATGGACGTCTATGAATCCCTGCATATATGGAATGGGCCCCAAATTTAGCAGCACTTCCTCGTTCTGTTTCCTATACTTTGCAGTGCTAAATGATACAGTTTATGTAATGTGAGTAGCCATTGTCACAGTGAACTGACCTAACGTTACTATACCTAAGTCAGGGCACACAACAAACAGTTGGGCATCATGGCAAAACTCCAACATTACGGTACATCTGAATGACACTGTTAACTAGCTGTAATGTCATTGCTGTTTGTTAGAGCCTACTGTACGCAAAGTTTGATGGTAAATTAGGCCCATTAATCTCTCTGATAATTCAATCCCCTATCAACATTCAATCCCCCTCAGATTTTGGGGACAAACTTCAATTGACTGTTCTAATAAATTTGATCACCCTTTTTAAAATCATTGAAATAACTAAGTAATAATGGATTATATCCATGATTTCGAACCAATTTATTCCAACTTCCTGTTATAATAAATTTGATCACCACCTAATTATGTAATAAAATTTTTTACGTACTGTGATTGAATTAATAAAGTCTTAATTGATGCGAAACCACCCTGAACACCTGGGGAGAGGGAAAAGGGGACAGACAATTCCCATAATTTCAAAAAAAGTTCTGATGGGCCTGTGCATGAGCATACAACCATAAAAAATCTGTAAAGCGCTCGGTAGTAAACTTACCCCAAAGCTTGTTGACCTTTGGGCAGTAAGGAGAGCAATGTTGACCCAGCGTTCAAGGTTGTGCAAGTCTGGTTGCTATGGTTACTGGTGCTGGCGTTCAACTGTACAGTTGGTACCCGAACTTCTGTAGTGCTCCTTTGGCTCATGTTCATACCCGTAGCGTTACCTCTGTAGACCCTCACTTGTCGTTTAGTGCCCCCTGAACCTCCACCAGATATCTTAGCAGCCACATTCTCTGAATTCTGACCAGTCCATTCTGTAATGCACAAAACAAATCGATGTCACATGACAACAGGAAGGCTCCAAGTTTGAATACATCATTTTCTGTATCCGGACCAGACAGGGACAACTCAGTAAATGGTGCAGTAGTGCTAGTTATTCCATAACAGAATTGCAATACCCAGGATGCTTAGTTTTGAGGGGGACTTCAGGGCATGCATTTACCATAAAACGTTGTTAGACCACAAACTGGTATATTCCATTATACAAAGCTAAAATTCTTGAATTATAACAAGCCAGTTGGGCTAGTTAGCTAGTTCTAGAATTAAATTCAACCGGCCAAGTTCTAAATTCATCAGCCTACAGGAATCCAAACGAATTCTCGTATTCCAACTTGACGGGAATCCACGGAAATCTAAAGCAGTCAATTCCATACAGATTGAAAGAATTTTACGGGAATCTGTTGGATTCACGCAAATTATTTTGCGGGAGTGCCGACGGAAATCAGATTCCCAGATTTCCATGGAAAAGCAAGCCCTGCACAGTGACCTTTGACCTTGACCTAATTTTTGGTATGCGACACTTCATTTCCCCCTATTGAATCCACTCACCAAAAATTAGTATTTTTTAATAATTTCCTGATTTTTAGGTCACACTGACCTTTGACCTTGATTCTGGTGTCACAGTGATCTTGACTATTGACCTGGATCTAAATTTTGGTACATGACAAAACGGCTACCCGTAATTTCTCAATGGAAACAAAAAATCATGATTTTTAACAATTTCATGATTTTGGGGGCACAGTGACCTTGACCTTTGACCTATTTATATCCACAACTAGTATGGGTAACTAACCAAGCCAGTGTATCGATCCTAACAGATCGATTGATACACTGGCTCATGAGGATGTTAATAAACAGGTTCCCCGCATTAAATTAGTAAATGTATGGTTTTTATTTCACAACAGTTTAACTAAATGTAACATGTATCAAATATGGGAGACAACTCCATAGGACAAATGCCATATACATGTAGGGGAGACAACTCTGAATATTCCAACCTAACACATATAGTCAGCTATTAAACTTGATTCAGTTTTGGGGGACTGTGACCTTGACCTTTGATAAATTGATCTCAAATTGAATATGGCTTCTCTTTGCCATGCGAGTAAGGTATACCAAAAGTTTGGTACCAATCCATACCTTGAAACTAGAGATATCGCATGGACAACAAATGTTAAAGTATTAATGGACAGAACACAACATCGCATTACACGACCTCATCTTCGACAGGCATGAAAATATGACTTTTAATGATTTCTTGATTTTGGGGTCACAGTGACCTTGACCTCAACTTGACCTAAATTTTGGTACTTGTAAGACACATCGTCTTCCCTCAATGTATCAAAGAACACAAAAAATCTGTGATTTTATCAATTTCATGATTTTGGGGGTCGCAGTGACCTCGACCTTCGGCCTTGACCTACTTTTTGGTATGTGATGCCTCATGTACCCCTAATGTATCTACTGACACAAAAAAAAGTAATTTTTAAAGATTTCTGGATTCTGGGGTCACAGTGACCTTGACTATTGACCTAAATTTTTGTACATGAGAAATCGTCTATCTTTAATATATCAATGGATACAAAAAATCATGATTTTTAACGATTTCATGATTTGGGGGCCACAGTGACCTTGACCTTTGACCTTGACCTACATTTTGGTATATGACACATCGTGTCCCCCTAATGCATCAACTGACATAAAAAAATATATATTTTAATAATTTCCTGATTTTGGGGTCACAGCAGGCATTGCTTTTCATTGAAATCTACGGGAATCCAAACGAATTCTCGTATTCCAACTTGACGGGAATCCACGGGAATCTAAAGCAGCCAATTCCATACAGATTGAAAGAATTTTACGGGAATCTGTTGGATTCTCGCAAATTATTTTGCGTGAGTGCCGACGGGAATCAGATTCCCAGATTTCCGTGGAAAAGCAAGCCCTGCACAGTGACCTTTGACCTTGACCTAATTTTTGGTATGCGACATTTCATTTCCCCCTATTGAATCCACTCACCAAAAATTAGTATTTTTTAATGATTTCCTGATTTTTAGGTCACACTGACCTTTGACCTTGATTCTGGGGCCGGCTACCCGTAATTTTTCAATGGACACAAAAAATCATGATTTTTAACAATTTCATGATTTTGGGGTCACAGTGACCTTGACCTTTGACCTTGACCTACATTTTGATGTGACACATTGTATCCCCCTATTGTATCTACTGACAGAAAGAAATGTTATTTTTAATAATTTCCTGATTTTGCGACCTTTGACCTTCGACCTTGACCTATATTTTGGTATGCGACACTTCATTTCACCCTATTGAATCCACTCACAAAATTTTTTAAAGTTTTGATGATTTCCTGATTTTTCGGTCACACTGACCTTTGACCTCTGACCTCGACCTACATTTGGTATGCAACACATCGTTCCCCCCAAGGGCATCCACTCACCAAAAATTAGAACTGTAGATAGAAAACTGTCAACGATCAATGATTTCCTGATTTTAGGCAACAGTGACCTTTGATCTCTGACCTCGACCTTAATTTTGGTACGCGACACATCGTCTTCACCTAGCGTATCCACTCACAAAAATTTGCAACTGTGGATAGAAAACGTTCACAGATGTAGACCGGACACGAACACTTCAGTGATTTCCTGTTTTTTCAGGCCAGTGACCTTTGACCTCTGACCTCGACCTTCACTTTGGTACGCGACACATCGTCTCCCCATAGGGTATCCACTCACCAAAAATTAGAACTATAGACAGAAAACTGTCCCAGATATAGACCGGACACGGCGGACGGACAGACGGACACACGGACGGAAACCGCCATCACATAATACATCCGCCTTTTGGCAGGCGTATAAAAAATTACATAATACATCCATTACATTGTCCAACCCAAAACATGTGCCGTACTGCATGAGAAAAAAGAACACATTTATGAAGGTAAGAAGTGAAGAGTATTTCGTAAAAAGATGAAACCCCTATAATCGTGTGATCTTTGTGATATTTTCGATTGAGACGAAACCAAGGATTGTAATATTCACAAGGTTGGCAAATATTGTACCATAATTGTATACTGATACCCCACTCCTCCCTGCTCACCAAGTTTGTCAGATAATTGATGGAAGTTTGGCATGCAACTTTCAAACCAGAAAGATAAATTCCATTTTGTAGTTTCTCTGGAAAATAAATAGCAAAGAACAAAATTCCCAAAACACTTGGACAACTTAACATAAAAATAAAGTTCTGGTACTTACTTATCAAATCTGCTTCATTTAAGTGCTGAAAGTTTGTTCCGTTCCATAGGGCAAATACTGGTTTATGGGGTGGGACAGACGAAGACGCTTGCACCTGATCAATCACATCCTTCTTCAGCTGTTGTGTCGCGTCAGGGGACTGCATTAATTGGCGTAATATAGAATTATTGTCCTCACCAGGCGCTACCAGCTGTTCTGGATTTGTCGGTACTGCAGTCTGCAAAACAACAGCCTTGGAGACTGATGACTGTATGGGACTAACTTGAAGTTTCTTCGTCAAAGCTATTGTTTTGGGTATGTTGTACATATGACCGTACGTGACATTGGGGTATGTCTGTAAGTTGACTGCGCTTGGCATACATGTTGAATTGGTTGTTGTGTTCTGGACATGGACGATACTTGGAGCATTGTTCACTCGGTCTGTAGCCTGAAGAAGACAAAATAATATTGGATTATCATGGATTTGGTCTACAATCTGATTGATGATCTAATGTCAATCAGCGAACTGGGCCCAACTAAACCTTGCCGTCTCAAGCCAACCCATGATACATGTACATAACATTAGTTGCACTCATGTCCTCGCAAGGTAAAATCACTGACATGCCTGAAGTTTGTTTTGGGGGCAGCAAGGGTCACTTGTGACAGTAAGAGTATGTTAACGCAGCTGCCATACAGCAGTGTATGAATCTGATCAAAAATGAAGGGGGAGGGAGAGTGAACAATGCAGACATTTATGTAGAGGTACATAAGCGTGGTGTCACCTGCTTTTTTTCAACATAATATGATAGCTTTGCCTAGCATTCCACAGTACATGCTCATGAACCATGAACAGAATTCCACCCCCCACCCCCACACACCTTTGAACTTTTCTCTCATGCTCAGGAACAAAGAGTTGAAACTGTTTGTAGCTTACCCTATTAGGGTCATTGTAAATCTATTTTCATAACCCCTCAGAGGATCATGGGTAAGTTCAAAATGACGACCATGTGGTTACCATAATGGTGATATTTTGGTCTTTTTTTCTTCACAATATTTACTTTTCTCCTGGAAAAAAGCGGACCAAAACTTAAATACAAAAAATGGCCGAAAAATGGCTTCTGAGAAAATGGCATTACTGTAATGTTATCAGCACAAACGTTGGATATCTTTACATTTCTGGTAGAGCTCCCCTCCCTTCCCACTCCAAGCTGTGATACACCCCAAATGGCCCCCCTCCCTTCCCACTCCAGTGGTACATCCCAAATTAGATAGGCCAGATAGGGTTAAGAAAGCTGGCCAATCAGGAACAACAATGCATGCCTTCAGAATTAATTAAAATATTGAGAGAGAATTGTAATTTTTCAGCCAAGCTACCAAAGGGTCTTAGAAAAATGTTTGTAAGCACCTGTCCTGTATCCTGATGTTGCTCTTGTTGGATATAAACGTATGTCACCTTTGACGCATGTTGAGAAGTCGTGGCCAAACTGGGAGCACAGTTGTCTACCATAGCAACATCACTGCATATAGAAAACAATATATACTCATTCAGAAACTGAATGTAAGAATATCTAGATTTATTTTCATGGAGGGAGTATCAGGGGCAGAATAGCTTCTAGATTTTGTTAATTATTGAGGCAATAATGAACCACACATTTTCCTTGATGACAAGACCTATTGTCTGTATCCAGTAATCTAGTGTAGACGTTTTCACTAATATTTTGGAGCAAACCTTTTGTACAACACTGAAATTTCACATCGTATATAAACTCAATTATAATTTTATTTTGAAGTTTAAAGAAAAATCTTTCCAGTAGTTCCCCATAAATCATGGAGTCAAGAATTAAATGGGCGATTTGTAGGCTATTATTTCTGCATGTTATAACATTCGTCATCGAGGTCTCAATTAAGAGGTGATTTTTGTCAGTTTTCAATGGATTTTCAGAAACTTTGATATATGAGTTAATAAATGATGTGAATCTCCAATGTTGTAGGAGACATTTTCTCATAAATATCGGCGAAAGTCTACAGCAGATATTAGTTAGCACATATAATTTATCAGTGTCTCAGGATGGTGATGGGCAACTCACCTGTCTGCGACATTACTCAAGGTGAAGACTGAATCATGGCTGAACTGAAATACATTAATTAGCTATATATGTAAGTTGGATGGCCTGTTATGAAAAAAGGCTTACTTTGTGATCCTTTGATGAGCTGTCACCCTCTGATTAGCAGTCCCCCTCTGATGAGAAACCTGACCTTGTTGTAGATGTATGACTTTTGCCTCGACTGGATGTTGTCTCGGTGGCGTTGATGTCTGGACCAAGACTTCCAGACCAGAGTCAGGAGAGGGCCAGATATCTAGATCCACTTCAGATCCTGGGGGGGTCTGTTCAACTTTACCGAACATGTTGGCATGACTCCAGCCTTGATTGGGAGCCTTCTCTTCATCCTCTAAGGCTACAATACAAACAGAGAGAGAATAAATTTAGTATCAGATGTTCGACGTCGAAAGATATATGGGATAATAAAGGTGAAACTTTCACTTTGACCAATCCAATAAAGTTTCATAGAAACAGCAGTTCATCACTGGGTAGCTTCTTGTTTTAAAGCACTTGATTAGTCAGTTCAAAATTTCAAAGAGAAATCTGATCGTTTCATTGGCTCGTGAAGAAAATGGGAAGAAAATCCGGTCAATTACTGAGTTTCTGTAAAGGTTCATCGTGAATAGATTTGGACACTTAGATCCGTGTACATCAAGAAATCAGCTTTGTCGTGACAATTTGAAATGAATGAATTCTTAGCTTGCCATATCAATGATTACAATATCATTATCATACAGCAATATCAGTATAAATAAGGCAAAAAATAAATGGGCCCAACTGCTCTCTCCTGTTCCGATTCAGATTCAAAATGACTCAAAAATCAAATTTTATATCAACTGCAAGTGAAGAGTAAAAAAACATTAGACTGGCTGAAATCTATGTAATGGCTGCACCCACCTATTATTCAACCAATCAGAAAATTAGAACTAGACAGTCTCAAGTTAAAACATGGCTGACATATAAGCAACACCATGCTCCACAAAATAATAGAATCTCTTTCCCATCCATCTTAAATTCCACTCGTTAACTCTGTCCAACATATATAGCTCAGACGAGCAATACCTCCTGCACTGTTTATTTTATTTTTTTTGTTCTTTTGTTAAAGATTCAACGCCAAAAACTCATTGGAGTGGTGGTTTTTTTTAGCATCGAGAGATTCAAAGGAAGTCGCCAGAGAATTTCCCATGATCATAAGGCTTTGATAACGGAGAATTCGGAATCACTTTTTATATAAACTGTTACATCTCTGGTTTTGTTGCATTTAAGAAAAAACATGAGATTGATCTAATCAAAACCCCTCAGCTTTCCCCAAGTGATAGAGACCCATGTGTTGTGTGAATCGGGGAAGAGATAGTTCTATATGGGATGATGAAGATATACCGGTAGTTAGTTACATTCAGGCATATAGGACAGAAATAGAAAAATTATATATCTGTAAAGGGGCATAACTCTGTAAAATATGGGTCGAGGGGAGCCACTTTCGATAGGCATGTGACTTAGGCCAAACAAAATAATATCTGTGTTTACTGTTACATGCATTTTGAAAATAGGGTAGGTAGGTAGGCTTTTTTATTTTATTTACTCCAAAATTTTATGACATATTTTCCTAGGGTAGGTAGAAACACCGCAAAAAATTTGCTCAATTTTTTTTCCGTATATGTAGGTCAGTCGAAATTGTATTCTATCACATTTCTTAACACTATGTTATGCTGTTAACTGTTTTGTATGTGTGCTGGTATATGTAACTGCACAAAACAGTTAGTTTCGAATACATGGTTCATTCCCGTCGACCTGTGTTTGGTGTTGGTACTTCTATCCTTGGCATCACACGCCTCGGGTCTGATCATTCTTCTATTGTGTAATGCATACTACATGTATATGTATTGGGATAATCACCTGTCATGTGAAGCACCATGGCCTCTACCCTATAGTCTTCAATCATGGATGTGAAATTCTTTATGGAGGACGGCCTAGTGCCTACTGAATGTCGGATCAAATTCACATTATCCATTGAGTCTGCAATATGCCACAAACGATTTTCAAATCCCAATTAACAATTATGGTATACCTTTTATCTGATGATTTCTACAACTATTGTGGTGTGTGTGTAAAAATCAGCAAGCATTATATAATTTTGCACCACGTATTACAAACCTAAATTAATCTGAATGTTTTCTCCCCACTTCTATCCACATCAGACGTCGTCCCTTGCATTCATAATAGATGTATGCTTTATTAAAACAAAGAGCATACTGTCGATGACTTGAATGAATTGTACACAAAGATTGCCATGCAAGCAAAGTTGACCCTTTTAATGCCTAAATCATTTACATGTAGTTCAGCAACGGAACATGAATGAAATCGGATTCCTCTTCGACAGTTCGATCGACAATTTAGTGCAAGTTATTTCATAATTCATGTCCAAGTCAGATGTGCCATGGATATTCTCAAACATTTCTCCTAACAAGTTTGATGACATGCTGCTTCACCATGCTATGCTTGTCAGACACAGGAAGACAGTGGCACCTGAAACAATATAAAAGTACAATATTATTATTAAAACAAAGTGGTGATATTGAACAGTATGTGCACCAAATAACACGTATACTCTGGAAACATGACAACAACATGATCATTAACTCAAAAGTATTTAAGTCTGGTATATTTTGCTCCAGACAAAACGTTGTTGTTGTCATGCTGGGCACATCCACCGGCAAAAGTCAGACTATGTTGTAAAAGTCACGTGTGAATCACATATAAAAACTCGTCTGGAGGTTCAGTGAGACGGACTGACTAGATATCTCTGTGAGATGGGAGCATACACAATCTGATTTATCACAAAAAAGCCAAACGAATATTTCATCAAAAAGACAAAACGAATATTCGTACAATGCAGTTCCAGAAATATTTTCTGAAATGACCACATATTTATTCGAAATAAATTTCAGTGCCACGTTCGATCTTTACGTTTGAAAATGTGTGACCAAATATGTGTTGGGCGACTCCAGTCATGTTAAAAACCTGGTGAAAACTATTCAGATCGAAATGCTTTAGAAATAATTCAGACGTCTACGCTAGCACAACTTATCTTAATTTTTTATCAACAATCGCATTGAATCGGATAAAAGCAGCTCATCACGATCATGACGCATCGCATTGATTTGGCCAGTTAAATGCGTGTTTAATTGGAACACAACACCAGCTGATTTCACCACAAGCCCAAACGAATATTCCGTAAAATGTTCACGCTATCAATGATTAAACGGGAAGAGTATTGACAAATCAACAAACCTTCGCCGCATGGATTTGCCGCCATGTTTGCTGCCCCAGGCGACATCGGATGAGAGTAGATAGCTGATTGGCGGAGGGACAAGAGCTTGTGATCGACCAGCCAATCACAGCGGAGGTCTCTTCGCGTTCGCTGGGTGTTCAAAAAGTTGAACCTGAAAAATAAGAACTCGGCCACGGAAACGGACTGGGTCGCCAGATTTCGGTCATTTTTTTTGCCCAAGTCGGAAAAAGACGGAGGATCGGCGCATTTTTGCTAGGTAGGGTCGGGTAACCGTAAACACACATATTATTTTGTTTGGCCTTAGCACTCTGTAAAATAAGAACCGAGACAAATAAGCCGTACCGAACACGGATCTACAGACTAACTTGTACATTCAGCTACAGATAACAAAATCTGGGATTATTACATCCGAAAGGGGCATAACTCCATAAGCCGAGGCGAGTAATCCTTTATTGGTTGGTAGAATACAACAATATAAATAAGTTTAAAAAATATAATAGCAATACCGAACACAGTTCTGTAGATATAGTTGGTTACATTCAGGCATATAGGACAGAAATAGAAATTAATATATCAGTGAAGGGGCATAACTCTGTAAAGTATGGGCCGAGGGGAACCACTTTCGATAGGCATCTGACTTAGCACTAGAGTAAAATAAGAACCGAGACGAATAAGCTGTACCAAACACGGATCTTCAGATATAACTTGTACATTCAATTATGGATAACAAAATCGGAGAATATTACATCCGAAAGGGGCATAACTCCAGAAGCCGAGGCGAATAATCCTTTGTTGGCTTGTAGGATACAGCAATATAAATAAGTTTCCAAAATATAGTAGCTATACCAAACACAGTTCTGCAGATATAGTTGGTTACATTCAGGCATGTAGGACAGAAATAAAAATTAATATATCTGTAAAGGGGCATAACTCTGTAAAATAAGAGGCGAGGGGAGCCACTTTCGAAAGGCGTCTGACTTAGCACTTTGTGAAATAAGAACCGAGACGAATAAGCTGTACCGAACATGCATCTGCAGTCTCTGCGATGAAGGGCGAGCGATCGCTTGCCCTCGCGCCCACACACGCCCAAAGACCTCCAGGCGACCGATTTATCACTCGCCCATAATTGTAACGAAATCCAGCTAAAATGGTATCATAAAACAATAGAATCGCCTCCCGTAAAACTTTAATTTTCAACGAGTACCTCCGAAGAAAACTCAAACAGAAAGCGGAAATAAACTTGACCAACTTTTGACATGCACATAACGCGAACGTCCTGACCAAACACATTTTGCAAAGTGATGCGTGATTGGCTTATTAAGACAACGAGCACGATCATTGGTTCATCATCTGTTACAGGGAAATCAGCGAGCACGTGTTTCTCTGGGTGGGCAATTTGTACCGACGAGAGCTGCTGGAGATTGGCGTACGTGACATGCAGCTTCCGTCTTTTGCTCGAGCGATAATCCTGTTGAACATTTCTTGTATCGTCTCTTTAGCGATGGCAGGCATTCCGAAAGGAAATAAAATGGAGTTGAAAACTTCAACAACTGGGGAACAGCCGTTCAACAACACATCGGTTTTACAACCGAGGAGAGGGATGGTCGGCAGTACGTCACATTCGTCTGGTGCAAGCTGTGTGCACGGTATAAAGACAAGATCTCCGGATATCCTAATCTCCGCGGGGCGGCCAAAAAAGCATTTGACAGCTATGTAGAGGGTACCAATTCCGTAACGAGGAGTAATATCTTGAGGCACCTTGAAGGAAAGGTCCATGGAATATCCATGATTCTTGTTCATTCTGGGTCCGAGAAAGATGAACCCGGTAAATAGATTTGAATTGAATTGTATATTCTAAAATAAACAATGCCATCATTGCGAAGCAGACGAAAAATAGTATATACCAAGTTGAAAATATTTAGAATAATTTACATACATGTACATTAGAAATTAATTAAAAAACTGAAAATTACATAAAACTGATAAATATATTCCATTTAAATTATACTAGTAATAGTTGAACAGAAAATTTATTTTATAATATTTTATCTCTCGTCCCAGCAGAGCGATAGCTCTCCCAGTAGTGTTTTGGGCGAGCAACTGACAAGGAGAACGACAGCTCCCCAAAAGCATTTCAGGAGAGTGATTTACAACTCGCCCTTAATCTGCTCATCGAAAAGACTGCATCTGCAGAAATAACTTGTACATTCAGCTACAAATAACAAAATCGGAGATTACTACATCCGAAAGGGGCATAACTCCATAAGCCGAGGCGAATAATCCTTTGTTGGCTTGTAGAATACAACAATATAAATAAGTTTCCAAAATATAATAGCTATACCGAACACAGTTCTGCAGATATAGCTGGTTACATTCAGGCATATAGGACAGAAATAGAAATTAATATATCTGTAAAGGGGCAGAACTCTGTAAAATATGGGCCGAGGGGAGCCACTTTCGATAGGCATCTGGCTTAGCACTCAGGGTATGAAATAGACAAACAAATTCTAGTTGCCCTTCGGCAAGCACGGGCAACCAACACAGCCAAATGCATTGCAATTTGGACAGAATTTGGTTGCCCAAAGGAAATTTAGGTTGCCCCGGGCAACCGGGCAAAGGGCTATTTCGCACCCTGGCACTAGATAAGTAAGTGTTGAAAATTTGGTGGTTGTGTCTCACGCAGTTTTGCCTAAAATGCGGTAACGGACGGACGTACGGACAGACGGGCGGACGTACATGGCGACGACAATACCCCGAGGCCAAAATGGCCGAGGTGTAAAAAACTAGTGTTTTCCTTCAGTACTGACAGCAACGGATCAAATTTGACAATAATAGATCACACCATTTGGTTCTGGGTTTTAGTCACGAGTTGTTTAAATAATAATAGAAGGGACATAAGCCAGATCGGACGCTGGTTCGACAGTCTCTCAACTGCTGCTGATTGGTAAAACTCCCTCATGTAGCTTCCTTCCAAAACTGAGCATCAATATTATCATTATCAATTACATTTACCTTAGAATACATCTTTTGGTTCGTCCATAAAATAAAAGCATGAAATCAGCACATTACAGAAGATATCTCTCTCATCCAGCACTTTGACCAATCAAACAGGTCTCAAATGCCGTCTGGGGAAATACTAACAAGAGCCCAATGGGCTTCAATATAATACGCCCATATATCTGGAATTACATTGGTTCAAATTTCAAGGTTGTTTAATAGCTTTGATTCCAATTGATCTAGCAATTATGAGAATGTAACATATATCACATCTTATATTGAATGATAAACTAAAATGAGCTTAACTCTTGGTAACTAATTGACCTTGAAGCAAGAGCTGAGAGCTCACATATCCCACACTGAAATCGACAATAGTCAAACACAAGAAAATAGTAGTTTTCCTGCAAATGGATTCCTTTCAGACCAGAGAATTTTTCATGAAGGAAGAAGAAAGTGATGAAGTAAACCTTTGTTCTTGAGTTAATAAACAGGTGTGAAGTTCATAAAGGACTCCTCTCCCCGTTAAATTAGTAAATGTATGGTTTTTATTTCACAACAGTTTAACTAAATGAAGCGTTTCAAACATGGGAGACAACTCCACAGGACAATACCATATAAATGCAGGGGAAAGAACTTCGAATATTCCAACAATATTCCAACACATTTAGTCAGCTAAGCTTGATTCAGTTTTGGGGAACTGCGACCTAGACCTTTGACAAATTGATCTCTCCACTTTGCCATGCGAGTAAGGTACATGTATATTCAAAGTTTGGTACCAATCCATACCTTGAAACTAGAGCTATCGCATGGACAACAAATGTTAATGGATGAATGGACAGAA